>BMAO01015212.1:0-94143 GCA_019973975.1 Trichonephila clavata | reverse complement strand
TATTTGATTAAAGTGAGTTCTCCCAGCAGTTTAGTATAATTAGATCTATTCCTGCATTTTCAGCCAACGTCGCCAAAGGAGATTTTTTTTTCTATCGCGTGGCTTTCCACTGTTTTTTTTTTTTTTTTTTGACAGCCGGACCTCTTTGGTCGTTATTAGAGGAATATTTACAGCACAGCGGTATGTCGACGACATTCTGAAAACTGTTTTGCTAACCGTTCCTTTTGCAGTAATAACTTTTCTGACAAATAATTTTGAAAATCAATCGATGCCAACTACACCACTGCACAGCATAGTCTTTTTGAAAAAAAAAAATACTCCCATGACAAAAGTAGAGAACCCTTCAGAATCTCTCTTTATTAAAGTCTTACTGAAAATGGCCACGCAAGCTACTAGTAGAAGGTGGCAATCCCCGATTTATAAGTATACTTATTAACTATCTTATTCTCATAAATATTTTTGATTAACTTTCAGAGGATGATTTTATTTATTTTTGCTATTTGTTATTGTAATTAGTTATTTAAATTTTTTATAGCTAATAGAAATAAATTTAAATTAACAATCAGAATTTTGTCACAATTCTTTATAATAGAAAAACAATTCTATACCAAAAATGATATTCTCTTAATAATTCTTTTAAACTTTTTTTATTATGAAAAATAGAATATTCGCCAAGTAATCATTAACAACAGATCTAAGCCTTTCGAAAAGTGTTAGGAGAAGGGGCCGAAATTACAGGAAAGGGGGGGGGAGTTTCAATCTACTGATGAGGCCGTAGCAAACGATTATTTTCGTCTGCGATGCAAAAATCGTTTGAGGACCGAAAGGGTTCCGCTGCGAAAATCCGCCTCATTGCGCTATTCATGAGATTTGGCGCGCTTCCTCGACCGGAAGAATCGCCAAAAATTTGATTCATTACCTTAGTTGGCGAAAGTAACGGGGCGGAACAAATTGTGTTAACTTTTAATTTCTGGATAACCCGCTCTCTTCATCAGGCATGCTCTCTTCTTTCTGAGTTAAGGGGGTCGGTTACGCTAACAGAACCATCTGGGCCACAATTTGAAATTTTCGATGTATACATTGGATAATAAACAATCTCATCATTTCGCCATTTCATGTTTCTGTCTTATCATTAAAAATCGATTGGAAGAAAAATGGATTGCATTAAATATTCCGAAAAAAATTAGAAAACCGTGGAAGCTTCTTTTTAAGACTGGTCTTCGAATACGTTAAAGAATAAGTTCCTTTTTGGAACATTTTTTTTAGGTAGAAGAATATTTTAATGACAGTATCACATTTGTTAATGCTACTCTAGCACACACTGAAAATAAAACACTTGAACTGTATTATTTGCAAGCTGTGTGAAATGCTTCTTTCTGCGCAAGTTTTTAATTTATTATAAAAATTTGTTACATGATTATATAGTATTCCAAATTTTTACTCATTTCTTTCTACCAAAACTTATAATCTGTTATTAGAAATTAATTTTGTTTCCCTTTCATTTTAGATGGCTATTTAATGCTTAAAACCGCATAAATTTTTTTCGAAGAATTAATGATCTATTGCAATATATAATTCAAGATGACCGAAAACTATAATGATGCTATCTAGTGTAAATACTTTCATATTTACTGGAAACACGATGCCAGATTCAACAACATAATTAATAAAAATAAATTATTCTGAAACAATGAACAAAATTAGGTATCAGGTACTTAAAACAAATGATAAAATTAATATAATTAATTTGATTCAATATTTCCTGCAAAGATAAAATACACGTTAAATTTTAAAAAAGTTCTATTAAGCAAAATTTACTATCAGATTTGTTCATCATCAACAAGCAAGAGTTCCAGAATTTAGAGATAAAAATCTAAAATAGAGAACACACATTAATCACTTCCACATATTTAACACTAGTGGTTTAGGGACACCATCAAAACTTGACGAATATTGAAAGCTATAATTTCCTTAAAAAAATAATAAGGAAATTAATTTATATAAACAATTGTAGTCTTAGAAGATGAAATAATATAAGTTAATTTGGATATTTACTTGTCTCACAACACCAATAATAGGACAACTTGAAAAAAAATAATAATAGTTTTATTTATTTATTTTGTAATTTTTCTTAGGAAAAGTTAAATGTACTGTAAGACTAGTGTTAATGAGTTATGCGAATATTTTGTATGGAATGAAAAAAATGAAGAAACACGAAGTCATTGCAATAGAAAAATCGTCTGAAGAAACCAAATTACGAAATTTTTTTCTGACATCGATTGCACATACAAGTATTAATTAAACCAGCTTCTAATAGCTAAACACAGAGTAATATATATATATATATATATATATATATATATAATATATATATATATATATATATATATATATATATAAACGAGCATTTTCCAAACTACAGTGAAGCAAAGTTAATAATTCAAAAATTATTTATACAAGTTTTATTTAAAATACTTTCAAATATTTTAAAGAATTTACAACTTAAAAAAAAATCTGTACCACGTTTTAACTTTTTTCTAGACGTTAAGAAATGTTATTTTTAAACAGAAAAGTGATTTGAAAGATTTTCTTTAATGTAAAACTGCAAGAACCAAGCGAATAATTGTTGCGGAAAATAATTGAGTTGATAAAAATAAGAGTAATATTTAAGTTTTAATTATAAGCTTAACAATATAAGTTTAAAAAAATGTAATATCTTTCTATGTACAAATCGTACTAGAATAGGGTCGATTCATCACTAGAGGGCGCTGCGATCGTGGCCATCATCACGTGATTAAAAACGTGCGATCATGTAAACAAATAACAGTTGATCGTATGACATTTGTGGTTGCGCGCTAACTTTCGAATTTGCAAAAATTATTATTTTATATTCTTTAAATTCTTTTTAGTAATTCAAAATAGTTTTAATATATTTTCTACTCTTAGTTTTTGTATTGTGACCAAATATATATATATATATAGTTTTAGTTTATAGTATTAGATTTAAGTGTTTAGTTTATACTTTTATCCTTTGGCTTCGAATTTTTGTATATTTTTAGGTTTAGTAATTAATTTTTATTAGTGCCAGCCATATCGTGATTAAAAAATTATGCAACGCTCTTTTGAACAAATTGCTTCTTGAAATTGGATAAATCTACTAATATCGCGAATCATCATGTAAGCGAGTTTTTCCGAGAAAAATTCGTGCAGACTGTAAATAGGGAGTGGCTCGCCAAAACAAAAGATTGTTATGTCTTCGGTCAGTAAGAGCGATTAGTTAATACTTCGGCTGTTGAATAGGACCAAAGACTGTTAATCAACTTATTATGATGATTGGATAATAGAGATTCCATGTAAATGTATAACCGTTACCTGAATATATTGCCTATTTGTATTTCTAGACACTGTTAGTTGTGTCTGAGTGCTGTGAAGACCTCCTGGGATTTTGTGAATTCTAGCTTTGTGGCGTTTCTAAGGATTGTTTTAAGTTTTCATTGCTCCTGACCCATTCTTTGTAAGAGCAGGTATTTATTTCTTACCGAATTTGTGACATTGATTATATTTTTTTACATAGAAACTTCTTGTAATTACAAAAAAGCTTGTGAATTTAACTGTTATTTTCTAATATTCATATAAAGTTTCCTTTTTGCTGTTCTTGAAAATTCATTTCAGTATTATTATTAGGACATCAAAGTTTTTAATGTTAATAATTTTTTTATTTTTTAAAATTGTAAGGAAATATATTTGTTTGCTTTACATCAATTAGACAATTTATATGCAATTCAATAACTCATAAGAAATAATTTGTAATAAAGAATAATCCAATAAAATGTAATCATTATTCCTAAGAATTATGTATTAATATGATTCTTTTCTTTAACTTAATAGTGTAAGAGTATTTTCTTTTTTAAACTTTGAAGACAGTCTAAAGGGAAATTTCTAAAAGAAATTTCAAACCTTTGTAAATGATAATTACTAAGTAAAGTCAGACAATCAAAGCTGGCAAATGTGTTATTTCATTACAGATTCATCATATATTTCGAAAAATCTTACCATGTCTTGGGAATTTTTATAGAACAGTTGTTTAAAAAATTGGTGTACAATAACAATGTTTCAATTTTATGTATCCATATTAATGCAAATAAAGATTGAAACTGACCAAAAAAAATACTCTTTTGGAATACATCTTAGTAAAAAATACTCTTCATAAATGTATAATGAAGCAATGTCACTCATAGTCTTTCAAAAGAATATGAAAATGCATTTTTTTAAATTGCAATGAATTTCTTAGTTAAAAAAATAAAATTTTCATATGCTTCACTTGTATAAAATCATGTAATATTAAAATTAAATGTTGATAAATGATGCAAGTTAAATAATTTTAATTACTAATTTAAACTAGCTAACAAAAATTTTGTATGCTCCAAAATGTAAAAATTTTCATGAAAATAATTTAGCATGTTTCAAACAATTTCTAAAATTAATCCCATATTTTAGTATGATTCCTTTTTTTTGCATGGGACAATGATTTATAAAAAAAAAATTCAAACATTTGTAGGTGATAATTATTAAGACTATCAAAGTGCTAAATGTTATTATTTTACAACATATCTTTAAAGGCTTCATAATGGATTGGTACAAATCATACTATTTTAAGGCCACACAATGTGCTAAACATTTAAAAAACAATTTTGACATTTTCTTATGGCCCATATCATTGAGAAGCTTGCCACCAAATTTTAGATTTGATAATAAATTAGTTTTTAAAGATATTTGAAGAGCTTAGGTTTTGGTTTCAGTTTCATTTTAAAGCAGTTTTCCACTCTTAAATTGAGTTAAAAATATTTTTGAGCCCAATCAACTCTTGCAGTGTGAAATGGTTAATTATTTCGGTTCTCATTACTAAAAGCATTTCTGCTTGATAATGTTTTGAGTTCTCATAGTTACTTAATTAAGATTATTTTCAAGGCTAATTTATGTTTTAAAAATAGTTTATATAACTTGGAAGCTTTATCATTAATTTTTTTTTTTTTGGCCCAAACATTCTCAGGTTGCTGTGAGAAACAATATTTCGAAGAGATGGACACTACTGAAAATGATGTATCTAAAATCACCCTCAGTTTATACTACAATTAGACTTCTGAATTCAAGTATTGCAGATAAAACTGAATATTTCCATGATGTACTTAACTACATGATAATATATTGTCGTACTATATTTTAGTACTTTAAAGTTGTGCAATAAAACTCAAACTTGCTAAACTGTGCCCCAATTTAAAACAAATTTTTTTTTTTTACAAACCTGGTGATTTTTATAGCTAAAGTTAGTATCATTATTTTATACATAAATACTTTGTATTTCAAACAGTGCTGGTTTAAGCTCATTTCGAGCACTGGGTACAAAAGATCCTCAATTTTTAAAAAAAATTCAATACTTTTTTAAACTTGCCTTTGTGTAAAGTGCCTATAACATGTTGATCTACTTTTTAAAAATTATTATACAATATTAAGGGAATGTTTCATCAGAAAAGGCGCAAATATTTTTAAAAATTCAATTTAATTATCCTCAGTTTTAAATGTTTTTTCTTTTTATTGGAATTACATATAATTTATAAAAAATAGTATAATTTATCTATAAACAATAGATGGCTCCAAAATATAAGTTAAACTTGTAAAATAGAAATTAGCATATTGGATCGACTTAATATGAAAGTTTTTGAATAATAATAAATATTTATCCATGATGAAAATGAATTTTATTTTTACAACACAATGAATTGTAAATGAGAAAAAAATTCATTACAATATATATAAAAATGAATAGTTGCATAAAATTTCCATTCGCAATTTCTACTGGTTATGTATCTTGACCAGGTATTGTATGTGTAGTGCATGCAAACTAAAAACTTATTTGGAGAAATGTATTGACATTTTATTATTTTGTTATCACTAATATGTATCTAAAGTATCTTTTTATATATATTTATATTCACACTTAAAAAAAATGGAAGATAAACAAACATCAGAGAGAGGGGGAAAAAGATACAAAATTCTCACTCTGAAGTTAAACGTGTGAAAATATATTATTAAAGATTAAAATCATTATTATACATCAACAAGTTACTAAAGTTTATCATGAAAAAATTGAGTTCCATTCTAATCAAAATGACAGTTTCTACTACTTATAAGCAATAACTAATTATAGCATTAGTTTACCAGGAAAATCCTAAATTTCAAGAAACTTTTCAGTTTCCTAAATTATACTTGAGCAAAATATTAAATTACTTCAAAGTTTGTCTAAGAAATGCTCAATCAGTACTCATACCATTTAAAAATTTTGAACTTATGTATTAAACTGCCAAATAATTTTGCCAAGCAAAACGCATCAAGAACTTTAAAAAATATTATTATTATTACTGCGTTCATGAGCTATGATGCCTATGAGCAGGAACAGTTCCAGTTATTGGCTGTATATTGCAACAACATCCACAGAATCAAATGTCTATACATAAAGCCCATATTTGATTTCATGATCCTAATTCTGAATAAATATACAATTGATGCAAGTACTCTTCTTGGGTCAATATTTGTAAGTAACTCAATGTAACAAATTTATTCAGGACTTATAAGCAGGATAATATCAATATAGATGTCTTTTAGACTTTAATATTTATGTAAAAATAAATCTAATGATATAAAGCAAATCTAATCTATAATGATAAATCTTCTACAAATTGTGCAAATACCTATAAATGCTTATTTGTAATACATAGTAAAAAATTTGTACATCTCTGTGATAGGTTTATACCACAGTCAAACTCTGAAAAAACAAATGTTCTGCTAATAGATACCACACAAACGTATAACAATTATTATTATTATTTTTATAAAATAATTATGGATTCAAAATGACTTTTTAAAATTTTTGATCATGTAAGAGTGAGCAGGACTTTTATAATCCATATATGGACATAAACATATTCTATTATGCACACATTTGTATTAAAAAATTTTAATGCCTTAATTTATTATCATATTTGGAATTCAATTCTCGATAAATCATATTTTTTACCTAAAATAGCGCAGACTGTTGCATAATTTTTTTTGCATATAATTTTACATATGTTAAATGATAATTTTGACTTCTAATGTTAAAAAATGGTACTTGATTCATCATCAAGTGTAAACATTAATGAAGCTGTAGTAAATTAAAATATTTTTCCATTTCTATAGTGAATGTTTCTTGAAAATGTTTTTTCTTTTTCCCTGTAATATTCTAAAATTATTAAGTAAAACAAATTTTTGATTTATATGTATGTAATACTTATTCTTGATACGACATATATGGTTACATATCAGATTTTTGCATCCTAATTTTAGATAAATATTGAAGTACCTCTCGTTAATTTCTGTGAAAATGTGTAAAATAAGTAAAATTTAGATTAACCAAACATATGTTCTATTGTGCATGTGTTGGACATACCTGTCCTTAATTTACCAAAAACATATCAATGGGTTGCAAAATATTATTTTGGGTGGACATTAAGGTATTTTCAATATTTAAAACATTGAATACACTAAAAAAATCTCTTGCAATGAAACCCTCTGTTAAGGTTTTCATATGTAAATCACTTACTGTTATTTGCAATGAATTTTTATTTTTTCTGTATAATATCCTTCTGCTTCTATTTTGTTTTGTAAAAGGCAAGCTTATCCAGGAAGGAATGGAAAGAGCTGGCTAACATAACGTTCGCTATCCCCATATTAAAAGAATTTTTTTTAAAAATTTACATAATTATGCATGTATATGTAACTACTCATGAATTTTAAGCTTATAAGGACATAAAATAAAAATAACATGAAATTTAAAATGTCAGTTGTAGTATAGTAAAATTGATAAGTAGAAATTTTCTTTTATTATAACTGTTTTTTTAATATTGGGAAAAGTCAATGCAATCAGTATTTTAAGAATATAGATAGATACTTGCTTCTCAATTTCTATATGATCATGCTCTTTAGTATTGAACTGATTTATTCCCTGATTTCTGAAAAAATAATGAAATATGAATCCCACAAATTATTAAAATATATATTGTACGTTCTTCACCATATAGCAAGCATTATACATTTATGGATGCATATTTTTTAAAGTACATATGAGCTTTGTTCATTTACTTGTATTTGTAAGTGTATTGTTCTGAAAATTGCAAAACAATGACTTTGCTGAGCCAATTCAGTTTCAAATTTTTATATATCATGCTTGTTAAATTAGTGAAAATAATTATACAAAGGGATAAAAGAAAAAATGTAGGCGAGATCAACTGCATATTTACTCATCAGTTTAAAAACAATTAAAATTGGTCACAGAAGTAGTACCCTGGTTTGTTTTTTCGTATCTGCAAAATTGAAATGCTTTAAAGTCGACACATTTATCAACATTCAGTACAATAAAAATTCTAATGACTTCAGCATAGAAAACTTGTAACATATTAATGATATATACACAGTTAGGAAATGAAACAAACAAAATTATTAAGATATTTCTATAAATTAAAAATTATTCTGTATTGCTACTAAATAGATGGCAAAATTTAAGATTGAGATTTTATTTCAATAAAATTAACAGAACAAATTTCTTTATTAAGACAGTTCAGTTTCAAATTTTTGTCTATAGTGCTTGTAAAATTGTCGAAAATAATCTTAAAGTAACAAAAACAAGTAATATAAAAAAAAAGTCAATTCCTTCTTAGGTAAGAAAAATTTTGTTTTAGTTACTTTTTATCAAATAGTTGCAATTAATATAAATATGTGTATACATATTAAAGAATCAAAACATTAAGTGGCAATTAATTTTTATTAATTATCATTAAAATTTTGCATTGCTATCCAAAACAATTGTGTATATAAAATTTCAGTTCAACTTCATGTTTTAAAACATGAGAAAAAACCTTTACAATTTTGGACACAAGTCGCCAAAAGGGTCGCTATGTCGCCAAAAATTATGCCAACATGGATGGATTTATAATTATTTAAATAATTAGTTTTAATCAATTAATAATTAAATTTCTGTATTGTCATGCAAAATAATCATGTTTTTAAATTTCAGCGCAATCGAGCGCTTTAAAAATGAATTTTACTAACGATTGAAAATTTGAATAAGATGAATAAATATGAAGAAATGTAAACTAATAGTAGGAATTGAAAGAAAAAAAAAAGGTAATCAACTACATACTTAACAAATTCAGAGCATTCATATTAGATCACAGAAGTGATACCCTGATCTGTGTATGTTTGCAAAATTAAAAATCTTCGAATTCGAAATGCTCAGAAAATATTTCAGACTCTTTTTAAAACTTTAAATATCGTCAGCGTATTTGATAAAAACAAAAAAATATTAAAATTGAAATAATTAAAAAGTACTCACATTTCAGTCGAAATTTCTTTTGGAACATCTTTTAATTTATGTGATACTGAAGATTTATTTCTTCTCTTGAAAATTCTTTGGGTGGATGGTGGTTTGGAAAAATAACTATCTATTCTTTAGTGGAAACCGAAAAAGCTTTCTTACCTGCAGGCAAATTTTTCTTTTGCGTTGTAGCAATCTAATGTTAATTAAATTTATAGTAATTTAACACGCTACAGTATTTTGTTTCTTATATCATAGTAGATGCAAATCCGAAGATTCCGCCAAAATACTCAGCCGAATCAAACACGTGGCTATTTGTTTTGTATATCATCACATGATTATGACGTCAGGTGTATCGAGTCCATTATATCTATAACGCTGCATAACTTAAATAATTAAATAAAAATTAGTTCAAAGTCAAATAAATTTAAATATATTTATATTTTATTAAAAGCCACAATGATTTTACGATGTGACGTAATATTTTCTTTTTCTTTTAGATCCTTCATCAGTTACTAATATATATATATATATATATATATATATATAATCAACAATTCTTCCAACCAGCATCTCATCCATTCTAAATTCCCCTTTAAATAACAGCTTCGTCTTAATCTGATATAAAACACTTTTAAACTTTTCAATATTTTTAAATTATTGATATTAATACACACACACTTAAAAATTGATTGTTTTGTATAGCATAGAACTTAAATTTTTGGAGTAATTTTCTTTCATAATAAAGTTTAAATAATTTTTCTTTTACTCCGCTACCCAGTAAAAATGGTTTTCTTGAACAAAGAAAAATATAAATGAAGCAGTTCAGAAATTTTGGTGAGATGTATTAAATTCACAAGGCAACAGTGTTAAAAATTGCGTCTAAAAAACTCTACTGATACTAAAAAAAATATTTTTTTTCTACTTTTCACTTCCATTTTTTTAAATAATATAATCTAGTTCATCTATATGGAGAGGAGTAAATGATGATACCTTTAATTTTAGAATTTATTTGATCTTATTGTCATGGGAAGTTAATGACGATTTAAAACTTTGCTTAAAATGTTAAAAATTTAATTTGAAATAGAATTATAAATTAGTAATAGTAGTTCTCTGTGCTGAATTAAAATTCTCTTTCATATTGTAATTAATCGAAATATTCTGTCAAAGGGAGAGATTCAACGATTGGAACAATTTTTCGATTTCTTAATCTCAAACCGGTTGAACATCTTTGAATAAATCAATTTTGAAAAATTAATAATTACTTAAAAGTTCTTGAAAAAGTTTTTAAGTATTCAAACAATAATAAAAAAAAAACTACTTCAGCTCTGAAAAAAGTTAACCCACAATAGATAGATAGAAGAAGAAGAAAAAGCACACAATCAAGTCTAAATACTTTTATTAATCTAAATCAGTGGTCTCCAAACTTTAAACGAATCATGGAACCCTAAAACCTCTATTAGGAATTTTGGGAGAAACCTATCGCATGCTTAGAAAAATATATCTTACAAAATACTTAAAGTAAATCAACATGTTGCAAGCATTTTATATACAAAGGAAAATTACAGTATTTCTGACTTAAGAGTTTTAGCTTAAAATTTATGTAATTTAGTCGTTAATATTATTTCGTGTTCCATGTGCCACCTTCCCTTGCATATTTTCTGACACGGATATTTTAAAATGGCAAAGTCTAGCTCTGTTGAAGTTGTCTGCAGTCGCATTTCATATTTTGCATTTAATTTGATTCTATATTTTGTTTTTGCTGTCACATATGTTAAAATATTTGGTAACGGTAACGGTTATACATTTACGTGGAACCTTAGAGAAATCTCTATGATCCTCTCATCATAAGTAGAAAAAAATAAGAATAATTTGCCGAAGTGTTACATAAGAATATAAAGCAGTCCACAATGAGTGCAGAGCAACAACGCTGGTGGAGGGGTGAGTGGGAAACCAATCCAGTTGATTTAGTAAATGACGTTACATCTCTGACAACCATACCCGTCTTTCAACCGGCTACCGCATCTCGACGGAACGAGGGGAGAAAAGGGAGGAATTTCTTTAATGTCAAAGATTAAGGAGAATAATTAAAATATTTTTCATGGAAATATTTGTTCCGAAAGACATTTAAGTACTCCACTGGGTGACGTAGTTGGTTAGGATCTAGCCTTCTGCGCCTAAGTTTGCGACTCCGGCCGTAATAGGCGGATTTTCATGATGCAAAAAATCGACAGCATCCATGTCGTATGATTAAAGATTCCTAGAGTGCCTGTTTAGCTTGGGTGCTTTCAGCGAAGTTAAACTCAGAGACAACTTCACATCGTCAGAACTCAGGGCCCTCTTCTGAGTAGGAAACAAATACATTGTGGTAACTGGTATCCACCTATATGGCTCTACACTAAAAAGTGATACCAGTTCTCGAGGAATGTATAAGGTTTGCAATGGCAATTACCAATTCGTAGCCCCATTTTGAAAGAAAAAAACATTAAAATGCTTATAACAGTGTGAAGCAAGCCTTCTGATTTATTACGGTATTCGAAAGAATTTTTTATTCGTCCATTTTTAGTTTTCTCTCCTGGGAAATATTCTCTTATAATTTTTTAGTTCAAAAATTCTGATTCATTATGTACGTTTGAACACTGCCCTCTAAAATCGATTCATTTTCATTTAAATTCATTCATTAGAAAATTGTTAGTTTTTCAAAACTTTTCCCAACATCCTGTTCGAGATACAAATTGATGTTAATTATTAAAACCAATGCATTCATTTTTTCTTTAATTTTGTATGATAGATACGTTTAATATATTTATTTCATTTAGAACAGCAATCATGTCTGCTAAATAATATGAACTTCGCAACCATATAATTACAGCGCATAATTTAACATAATATAACGCATTGTTATGACTTGATCCATTTAAAACTAATCTGAATTCCAAATGTAGAAGCAGGGTTCTATATTTTCTGGATAATTCTGTTCATAATAAAGTTTATAATCTGGAATTTAATTATGTTTCTTTTATAATATTTATCATTTTCAGAGCATCATTTAAAACGTTTTTTAATGCATTCTTCTTTTGTTCATTTTACTACAGTGATACACTATATTCCAAATAAGATGTTATGATTAAACTTTCTATATTCTTTTGTATGCTTATTAGAATAGAAAATGAGAAATTAGCTCTCATGTACAACCAATTTACGATTCTAGTAAAGTATTAACTACTTTATCATTGGCTGGGATCTCATTTTCTATTCCTTGGTCTCACATAAAATTACTTTTCGCAGAATGGCCTTTTTAACCAGATAATTTGAGTACTTACCCAGTAGTTTCAGACGAAATTAAAAAGGAAAATAATTGGTTGAATATATTAGAAATTTTTACACAGTTCAAACGTAGATTCTTCACATTTCTTTTAACTATAAATCTTTTTCTGTTTTTTTCGAATTAGCTTTATTGGACAGATAAATTCATTCCAGTTTTAAATTCTATTTTCCTTTCTTAAAACCACTTTATAAGCAGACAATAAGCAGTCCAGCTGGATAAAATAACTAATTTAGCAGGTGCTATCCCACTTTTATAATAAAAATAAAAAATGGAACCGCATTTGTTGTTTCCTTACTTTATTAAGCAGAATATTTTTGCTACGTATAAGCAAACAAAATTACTTAAAACGATACTTTAAATATCAACTGAACACAACAATAAAAAATTGCTTAATTTTGTAATATTTTATACATTTATTTAAAAGTATGAGAATCCAAATTCGAGAATTAGGTGTTCGATTACCTTTATGTGGCACTCGTTGTTTCCCTTCTTCTCCAGTGTCTCTAAAAAGGGTTCGTACACTTGCAATTTTCTAAAAAAATTAATATTTTCGACTATTAAAAATAAACATATTGGAATTGTAGTTTTTAAAATAATATCTGCAACACTTGCTTTTATTGGAATGATATAATCAATTTTTACAATACATGATAACAATGATTTTGAAAAATTAATAATCAAAATCTAATAAAAGATTAAGCTATGAAATTCTTTGTACACTTAAAAAAAATCTGAACGTAGTTTTATAACTACTGTATTTTCTCTTAATTTATTACTTAGTCGGATATCTTTCAGCGTACATAACAATTTTTAAACATATTAGTATAAATTTCAACCATTTTCTGTTTGTTCTGCATCGATGGTTCTCCAATTCTTCTGTGATTATTGTTTTTAGTTCCCATTTTGTTTTTATATGTCTAGTCTTCTTTTTTAGTCTAACTTCAAATTCTCATCAGATGTGTTCTACCGGGCTTAAATCAGGTGATTGAGGAGGTGTTTTCAGAATTCTGGGGACATTTACAGAGACACCAGAAACGTACGTTGAGAGAAGGATGACGGGGGTCATTATCTCGTTAAAAAAGGAAGTCACCTCCAATATCTAAATCTAGGGGAGAGGATAATTTCAAATTGCTCTTTAAAATATTTAAACAAAGCTTATGGTTCGCAATACCATCAAAAAATACCAAAATACCTAATTTTTAAGTCAATGTACACCCCCCACCTTCTCCACACACAGGAACACCTTCACCACCATTCTTCTCTGTTCCAAATAAATCTTAGAATTTTCTTCTACGAGCTATTATTCTCCTGTCTGAATCAAAAAAGCCATGTCTAGGCCCAAATCTAATACCATAAACAATCATTCAACTCATTTAATCGAAATGCGGCCATCTGTCGAGCCACTTTGTACATAGGTTTGTGAGATTGTGAGTTGTGCACATTTATTTGTTTCAAATGACCGTTTGAACGTGTATTTGAAAATGCATGCTACATACAGTCTACATTTAAAGATCTCAGTTAAGACCTAACTTTGCTTAGGGGCCCAGAGTGTCAAAAAAATCTTAAGATTTCTCTGTGTCCAGGGCCTCAAGAAGTCTTAAGACTACCCTGGATATACCCCCACCCCACACACACAAGAACACCTTAACCACCATGCTTCACTTTCCCAACCAAATTCTTAGGATTTAAGTTCTTCGTTTTTTCTTCTCCGAACTATTATATTCTTGTTTGAATCAAAAATGTTGAATTCACTGTCATCCCAATCAATTTTCTGCCAATGTTGAAATTTTCTGAAAGCGAATTCCGGTATATTAATTTTTATTAGTCGGAATTATTAATTTTTTTAGAAAATTGAGAGTTCACGAACACTTTTGAGAGCCACTGCATATATTTTTATTTTTAGCGAACTTAAAAAAAAAAAGATTTTATTATTTAGATTTAAATGTGGTTTATAGGGGAAAAGAGTTGATTTTTTTCCATTTAAGGTATCCGACTGGTTGCGACAACGTTTTTTTTTTTTAAAAAAAAGGGAGATATGGGGATTATTTTGTTTGTTATTTTTAGATTTGTTTAGTGTATTTTAAGAAAAATGTTCTAAAATTAAGAAGAGAAAAAGAAATTATTATTACTAAAACTGGAAAAAATAGGTAAAATTGACAAAAAATAGCATAAACGCGGCCCATTCTGCACCAAAGGTTATGAACAAATTTTCAATTTTTTCAATCTAATGTGTTGCTATATTATTCATTTTTGAAATGACCTTCAGGATAAGAGATATTTTCTTTTTTAAAAAAACTAGAGCCCTTTATCTCGGTTACTATATGAAAATGCTTAAAAAGAAGGTGATTGTATTCACATAAGGCACTGTAAATTTTGTAATAAAACAGTGATTGATAAATCTGAAGGTTAAAAGAATTCTACTATTATACAGAACTTACAGAAAAAATTTCACACAGTTAATTATGTTCAAAACTTTTTCAGCAATCGCTGACCTCGTTTGATTATTTTCAAAAAATCACATTTCGAGTACAACGCGTTTTAAAGTATGCCATCTTGTTTAAAGTAATGGCATTTGCTTTTACTAAAACACTTATAGTTTTTGTTCTAGCGAGCGGAAAATGATAAACTTGGTATTTTTATGAAGCTAATACGAAAATCATAAAAAAAATTGTCAATTTTAGAGTAGTCGGATACCTTAGTAAAATTTTGGAAATTCAGCTATAGGGGTTTTCTTTCAAATTTCTAAAGTATCCGATCCATTCTACAAGCCACCGTATTAGTATAATTTCACTCATTTTATATAAAGTTTTTTTTTCCTTTTCATTTGATCAAGCAGTTTTAAACAGACTTTTGTTCTTGATATTGATATTGAGCATGAACAATATTTTATGTACAAAAAATGTCTTATGTTAAATTAACGTAATTAAAGTTTCAAATTATAGTTCACCAGTTCACAAATTGTACAGTAGTTTTTCTATAAAATTATTTGAAAATGTCAAAAATGAAGACATTTTTACTGAGATTAATAATATGTATGTTTTTAAAAATATTTAAGCTGCTCTTAAAATTGAAGGGGAAAAATGTAATTTCAAAATTTTACTCCAGATATTTCTTAAAGATAATATTTTGCGAAATATATATTTATTATAAATAAGGAAATTAATACTTATAATTGGTGAATTATTATTTGAAAGCGATTTAAAATTCTAAAAAATGGAAAATTAGAAGACACTTAAGATTTTTTATCAAACGTGGTTACTGAAGCTGATCCTTATATTTTATTTACTGAAAGATAATATCAGCATATTTTTATTAACGAAATTAGCGCAAACTAGTTCAGTAATTTATTCATAAAAGATATCCGAAGACAAAATAAAGCGATGTAGATGCAATAAAAACATCAGCTTCTTAATCGAAAACGGTGTCAAGGCAAGGTAATTCTATGTGGATTCAATAATAAATTATAGTTTTAAAAATTTAAAAAACACCTTTTTATAGTTAATTGAACTAAGCTGTAATTTAATCTTTTAGTCGCCAAATCTGGAGATGGGACCTGAAACTAGTCACCAGATACGGAATGGTATCTGAAAAGGGGAAATCGTTAATCCTGATGATCCTGATCAAGACAATGGAACAAAATTATTAAATCCTTGTATTGTCATCGGTCCTGGACAAGTGAGCAAAATTTCGAATTTATCTGACCTTTAAAAGTGGGTAAAAATTGAGTTCAAAGATACACGTTACATACAAGTGACGCTTATAAAAGGGTGTTAAAAAACGTCAGCTTCCTTAATGAAGACGGTGTCTGTCAAAAAAAGTCAAAATAAAAATTAGAAAAGATAAAGTAAATATGCATGCAAAATAGATTCATGTTCTCTATGGAGTTTATATAATCTCTGTAGATTACCTAAAGTCATGTTTCTCGAAGGGGGTCCCACGAGGAAATTTAAAAGATTTTTTTTCCAGTAATTTCCTGCAGTTTTTATTATAATATAATAAAAAATATTAAATCATTTTTTCCTTTATGTGTACTATCTAGATATAAGCATTCTGTTGCTTATGTGTGTGATCCAGGGTTCCACAAAATTATTTTAAACTCACTAGTGCAATGTTTTGCACACCTAACA
Organism: Trichonephila clavata; assembly: GCA_019973975.1. Taxonomy (NCBI): domain Eukaryota; kingdom Metazoa; phylum Arthropoda; class Arachnida; order Araneae; family Nephilidae; genus Trichonephila; species Trichonephila clavata. The sequence continues at coordinate 77,282 of BMAO01015212.1, read as the reverse complement.
TCTTTAAAATAATATTTCTCAGAGGAGAAAACTAAGCTAGAATGCATAAATTAGAAGACTTTCCAATAAAAACAACTATGATTCAACGTTAAAACTTACATTTAAACAGGAACAGCTTCTAAATTTTAGGCTGTTTAAATGCCATTTTGAGAAACATATTTATGTTATAAACATTTCTCTCGCCTTATGTAGCAACAAAAACAAAATGCAAACACAAGTTAACGCAGAATATGAAATGGCAGCTTCAATGGACCTAGATTTCCACATATGTGTTAAAAAAAAGGGGGGGGGAACACGCACATACATACCCTTGTTACTAAATATAATACAATAGTTGAAATGATACTTATTGCGCAAATTAGTGCTATAAAGGCAGCATTTCTCAAACTGTGGGTCGCCCACCCCTAGAGGGGCATAATAACTCTGCGAGGAGGGCGCGTGCATATTAAAAAGGGGAAAACAAAGGATTATTTTTTAAAAATATTAATTTATTGAAAGTAAACAAACAAAATTCATTCTGACATAATAAAGAAATAAAACACACAATTACACTGATATAATACACTTATAAATGTATCAGTAGAACACAATGTATTTTATAATTAGTTTAACAATACTAAGTTAAGAATAAGTTTAATAATCACCATGACCCAATGGGCTTGTCATATATAAAATTATTTGCAAAAATAAACTCTTATCTTGATAATTTATACGGTTTATAATTAATCCCTTAACTGCCGATTAAAAGTTACGTAATTCTCTCCCCAATGCCACCGTTTAACACGTAGGCGCGTAAATGTAATGTATTCGGGGTGGGAAGAAAAGGAATAAATATATACAACAAATCCACGAAAATAAGTAAATCCTTCGCAAACACACGCTCAAGGTTCTTTTATTGCATTCCAAGGCATTTGGAATAAATTAATGGATAGTAGTGCACAGAAAAAATCGTACTTCGGAAAGACGTATATATACGTTCAGGGCAGTTAACACTTTGGCTGAGCGAGACGTTTATAAACGCCAGTGGCACTTAAGAGGTTTAAGTCGCATTGTAGCTGTAACGTCAAAGCATAGTATTATTGAATTCAATACATTGTTATTGTATGGAAAAGGGTGCAAGGAAAATTATGATTGAATACTGGGTTGCAAGTATTGAAAGTTTGAGAAGCACTGGCTTAAAGCAATGAAAATTTGCGCAAGTGGTAAAACTCCTTTGATTTTTGTGGAAGAGGGTGTTAAAATCAATCAAATAATGTACCAGAAGGACATTCTTAAAGCTGTTGTACTTACGTGGGCACAAAAGTATTTCGGAAATGCAAAGTGAACGTTTCAACAAGACTCTGCACCAGCTCACAAGGGCAAAAAGATACAAGAGTGGTGCAAGGCAAATATTCCAGACATGATATCATGTGAAGAATAGCTACCCTACTCACGGATTACAGTGTATGGTCCATTTTAGAGTCCAGAAACTGCACTAAACCATACAAAACTTTAGACTCTTTAAAGCAATTGTTTCTGCGGGAATGGGATAGATTAAAGGTAAAAGACTTGAGGCTCATTATTGAAAATTTCTGCAAGCGTTTGCGCCTCTGCATTGCTGCAAATGGCGGTCACTTTGAAACCAATTAAACTTATTTATTAATACGAGTGTACTCTTATTATTATTTGTAATATTTGTTAATTTCTTAATTTTTTATAAAGTTGTTTCAAAAATTGTTTGTCCGGGTTTTTTCGCCGCACCCTGTATATGTGCATGTATTTAACAAAAACCAATGGAGAAAAACATTTACAAGAAATTAATGAAATTTTAATACAAAATTTTCAAGTTTTTTGAGAAACAAAACATTTATTGAGTTTTTGGAAAATAATCTGATATTTTTCTTTGCATTATCCTTTTTAGCATTAAATTCTCAACAAATTGTTCAATGCCGTTCATTTTATTTTTCATTTCAACATTGGAATGTAAATAACTGCGCCTACATTTCATGATGTTCCTCATTTAGGATGACGTGGGGAAAAAAGCTACATTATTCATTTAATTTTCGTCGTCGGAATCTGCACCAATGATATTTTTCTGAGCAATGAACAAACTCCAAAATGTCTTGCCTATCATGATTGGGGATGTACACGCATTACCATCATGTACTGCTGCGAATTCTTCCGCTGATGCAGTAGGACAGTCCAATAATACAGAAAACTAATGCGAAACCACCTCTCTTTCATTTCACACCCCTCTGAAATTTCTGGTGTTTTCCGTATTTTGTTCATTCCCAGAAGGGAAATCTTTTCGAGTTAAGATGATAGGAAAATGCATGAAAATACATAGCAGTTCGTCGGGACCATCGTATTATTTCGTGTTATCCCATATTTCGCTTTAAGTGTTTTCGCGTGAAACGTATTGCACTGTAGATCGTGATTAGCTTTTAATAAGTTTTCTTTTATTATTGTTTTTAGTGTAATATTGTGAATCTCTTGATTCGCCCATTTGATTATGTGGCATCTTGTTACATTTTGGGATTTAAAAAAAAAATAATAAAACCCACAATTTTTTAAATATAGTACTAAAGTACCTACAACATAAAATAAGATTTTGAACTTTGGTAAACTTCGCTAACATTAATAAAACTATGCGAACATTGGTTTGGAGTGTTTTTCAAACAGACTTTGTAATAAAAATCATTTAATCAAAATGAGCTGCAAGATTTTTCTCAAATATTCTTATAACAAATATAATTACAAGAAAATACCTTTTAATGGAAGTAAAATATTTTTACTAAAAAGGAAAATGGGCGCTGTTAATGAGCGTTTTAAAACCATAAGCAAAAAAAAAAAATCACTTCTTTCCTCTATTTTGTTTTCCTAAATTGTAAGGCTATTATTAAATGGAAAACTTTTAATTTCCCCAAATGCATATTGAATTTAAACACTCCTGTCTTAAGTAATATTAACGATATTAGATATTTTCGTAAAGCATCTTCCGCAAAAATTGATTTTGAGGTGTCTTTTGTTAAGTATCAACCCACAGTGCCGTTGATAAACAAAAAACAAAAAAAAAACCTTTTCTATTGCAGTATAGCCAGCTCTGTCACGAACCAAATGAAGGATGTATATAAAAAGTAGACATTAATACCACACCTGTTTCTTTTTTTTTCTAATACCGGTATTAAAAACCGATATCCCGGTATTAAGTTCTAAAAAATACCGAATACTGGTTTTGAACTTTTGATCCGATATTTCAATCCCTAATGGGCATGAAAAAGAAAACGTACTACATCCAAACTATTGGATACTCTTGCTCAGAATAAATCAGAAGTTTCCACTTCTATCGTGTGGTCGTAAGCACCAATTTTCAATTCAATTATTATTATTTTTTCTATTGACGCACAAATATTTGGATGAAGCCGCTGATGGAAATGCTCGCATACTGTTTATTATTGATGATTTCCGTGTAGAGAGTGCCAATAGTGTAATTTACCATCGTTGATCTTGACTCCTGTTGATTTGTTTTCAATTCGCTGGTGCCATTGTGCCATCTGGTATGCATTTCATTAAGCAGAAACTTTAATTTTTTTCTTTATGGAACGTAAAAAATCGCAAGAAAAAATATTTTATTGCTTATTTTGAATTCATTTTTGAAAGAGTAGGCATACTATTTGTAACCCTATAAAACCTCATCACCAGGTTATCAAAAAGATTCAAACAATTGTAATTCAAACCACCTTAACATATTGTGAAACGATATAAGCAATACACAACAAATTAAAGACGATATACTGTTTTAAAAAGTGTAAACTTAGAAACCAAGAACAGGGAAGAGACTCACGAAGTAAAAACATGAAAAATTCTTCCTTTGGAATTTAAATTCTTTCAGTCGTGATTTGAATGTATTTTCCAGACAGATACGAATATAGTACATTTTAATCCATTGCAAATTCTCTGAATTGCTTTTGAAACAATTTTAAACAAAGACAAAATTCATTTTAAAATTTCGCTTATTTAAATACAATGGAAATTTTTATATATTTTGTGACCCACATTTTTTTCTATTGTAACATATTAAATTTGAAACTTGCAAGCAATAAATTTTAAATATTTTTTATTACAACTGTTTTCATAGGCAAAGCTTTTTTAAAATTTATATTCTCAATCTTTAGGTTTAAAAAAATATGTACGTGTGAACTATTTATAATTCTGACAGTCTATTTTTATATTGAAGAGTATTTCTAAAAATGGGTCGGACTTATGTAATGATTTTATGCAGGTCTTTTAAAAGTAAATCTAAAAACTGAATATAAAATCATTCATACTTTAAATACTTGCATTTTAAATGTATTACAAAAATTATTAATGTGAAATATCAAATCATAAATAGTTATTTAAATTACTATAAAATGTGTCATATAAAAGGCACATTTAAAAGTATATTACTTTTGTATACTTATTTTTATTAGAAAACCGGCTTAAACTCAGAATAAAATTGTTTCAAATAATAAATAAGAAGCTCAAAATTTTTATTTTCTTAAAACTCTTTTTCGTTTTGTGTTCTACTTTCTTAAAAATCTAATAGCAAAATCATGAAAAATACCATCACGATGTACTTTCGAAACGATTCTAAGAAAGAAAATCATTTTTGGCCAAACGTTCTAAATTTTTTTCTTTTCAATTTTGAGAAAGATTTATCTGCTTGTGCAAAGGTAGTTCCTAAAGTCAATATAATTTTTAAAGAATAACTAAAATAAGTACGCAAAATATTTTGTCAATTATTTTTAATAAATATATTGAATTTATATTATGCAAAACAAAAAACTTCTTGACAAGTTATTATTTCATTAAATATACCGATGAGATTAAAAATCATCTCTGTCAAGAGAACGTTAAAATGTTATTTACATTTAAAAAAAAGAAGAATCTGTAATTTATTTCTAAATAAATTACCAATTATGTAACGAAAAATTATTACCATATAAATAATAATTATTCTTACAAGAATAATTATTATTTCAAAAATGATTACTATATACAATTTGATTATTAAATTACAAAGTAGTTATCTCTATTACATGTAGAGAGAGGTATAATTAAAACTTGCAAAACAAAAAATGATATGTCGCCATTATAAACAAAATATTTTTGGTTCTTTTAAAAAAAAATGTTAAAAAATTTCAAATATTAAAATTCTGTGAATATTTTTAAGACGAAGAAGTCATTATCAACAGCTCTCGAATTTGAACGAAGTCGTTTAATAGTGCTGCGAGAAGGTGGATTTCCTTTCTGCTATATTGCAAAAAGACTTGGCCTGGATATATCCATAATGCATGATTGTTGCAAGAAGTGGTCAAGGGATAATACTGCCTTAAGAAGCCCGCGTTCCAGGCTGCCACGTGGCACTACTAAGAGGGGAAACTACTTTGTTCGGTGTATGGCTGTGAGACATCGTGCTAAGTCTGTAGCAGCAGTTCGAGCTGTAGTTGGTGCCACAATCACACAACGAACTATTAGAAATCGGTTACTTTTAGGACAGCTCCGATCCAGGAGCCTGTTGCGTATGTTCCATTGACTCCAAGTCATTGCCGTTTGCGACGCCATTGGTGTCAAGTCAGAGCTCATTAGAGGATGAAATGGAAGTCTGTTCAGTTTTCTGATGAAAGCAGGTTCTGCCTTGGTGCCAGTGATGACTGTGTGTTGGTCTGAAGGAGGCCAGAAGAATGCCTGCAGCTAAACTGTCAGCGGCCGGGACACACTGGACCTTTACCTGGAGACATGGTCTGGGGAGAAATTTCCTATGGCAGCAGGAGCACTCTTGTGGTTATCCCAAACACACTGATTGTAAATGTGCACATCAGTCTGGTAATTCAAACTTTAGCACTGCCAGTCATGAACAATATTCAAGGTGGCGTTTTCTAACAGGATAACGCTCACTATATATAAAACCACTGTTGTAACTCAACGTGCTCTACAGAGTTGACATGCTACCTTTACCTCCAAGATCACCAGATCTGTCTCCAATTGAGCACGTATGGGATATCATTGGGTGACAACACCAGCATTATCCACATCCAGCACTGCCCGTCTCAGTATTGACACAAAAAGTACAAGCATGGCATTCCATACCACACAGTGACATTCTGCACCTGTATGACACAATGCATGCACGCTTGCAGGCTTGCATTCAAAATTCTGGAGGTGACACCGGCTATTAATGTAACAACATTTCACATTTGAAATCCTTTTTCTTGGGCTTAAGTTAATCTGTGATCTTGAAAACTTTTTCAATTAAACATGTTAACTACTCAATTGCACTGTCCAAATTTCATCACTGTACAATAACTTTTTTTTTTTTGGAGTTTGGATTTTCCCCCTCAGTGTACTTTCTCTTTTCCGTTATCTCAATTTGTCACCAAGTCAAGAGTAAAAGCTAGAAATATTTTGGTTAGTATACTTTATGACTCATTTTGGGAATACATATCTTATCAATTAGATTTAATCTAAAAACCTTTTATATTAATACAGGTTTGGTCTTTCAATAAAATAATTTATAGTTTAAAAAAACTAAAAACCATCCTTTCATAGTTAACCAAACTAAGTTGCAACTTAATCCTTTAGTCCCCAAATCTGGAAATGGGATCTGAAGTGAGTCGCCAGATGCGAGGTGGGATCTGAAAATGGGAAATCGTTAATAATGATTATTCTAATGAGGAAAATGGAGCAAAATTATTAAATTATTGTATTGTCATCGGGCCTGGACAAGTGAGCAACATTTCGAATAATTCTGACCTTTTAAAATGGGTAAAAATATTGGATTCAAAGATTCCGTTACATACAAGTAAAGCTTATAAAAGAGTGTTAAAAAGCCTTGTCATCAAGGATTCCTTAAGCTCCACAACAAATTTTCTCAGCTTGAGAGTAAATTGTAATAAACCTTTGTTACAAACTTGAGAAGGGACTTAAGTTTAAGAAGGGAAATTCAGTGAAAATTAATCAAAATGATTATTTAAATTGTTCCGGATAATTTTCTGTTAGAAGTACACTGTAAAAAATAACATTTCTTTTTCTTTAAAGAATATACACTGGCCTCCAAAAGTTAAGGAACAACCGGTTTTTTACGCCTTATTTGCAAATGAATGAATGTAAAAACACCAAATTTGAATGACATGTGCACAAAACAGTTATGTATTGACTGCAAGATAGAACAAAAGATCAAAAATGATTTACAACAAAAAATGGCAATCTCACTGGAAAAGTCCATTCTTGGAAATAATAATAATCACAGTTTTATGTGGTAAAATGTCATAGAAACATAACAAAGATGGGTGTTAAAAAGAGATATGCCCACCCCTAGCTTGAATGCATTAGCGGGATCGAATTTCCGTGCAGTCAATTAAGTTGTCGGTTACCGAAATGGGAAGCGAAGACCAGACACGGAGTAAGCTTTGTTCCAGCTCTCCTAAAGACCTTGGAGGAGGACTTAAAGCAGCAACTTGTCTACCAAGATATTCCCAAAGATGCTCTATCGGATTTAAATCTGGAGATCGAGCTGGTTATTCTATTCGCTCCAAACCAAGACCCTCAAGATATTCCTAAGCAATTACATCTCGGTAAAGTCGAGAATTATCATCCATTAGAATAAGTCATTGACAATTGCACCGGAATACGGGCGAACATATGGATCAAGGATCTCATTCCGATATCTCACACCAGTCAGAGTTCATCCCTGGAACACATGCAGGTCAGTGTCACCACCAAGTGAGATCCCTTCCCAAACCATTATTCCACCATCTTGTTAAATATTTCTTTCAACAGTGTTGGATTGATGATATATGGTGCTTCGTTCCCTCTAGTAAGCAGACGCCCTGAATCCCTCTGCAATGTGAATCTGGACTCGTCTGTACAGAAGTCCATCGCTGTCTGGTCCAGGAAACGTGTTCTCTTGCCCAAGATAAGCGGGCCCTTCTCTGTCGTCTGTTGAGGGGTACACATACAATGGTCGCTTTGCATAGGGATCTGAATTGAGAAGACGCCTTCGCACCGAACTAGCGGATATTTTTCTTTCTGATGCTACAGAGTGATCTGCAACAAGTTGTAGCAAAGAAATCCTTATTCTCCTTCGGGCCGAAAGAGCGATAAAACGGTCTCCTCCAGGTGTTGTAGCTCGTTATCGGCCTGGAACATGTCTTCTGGACATAGATGTTTCGGTTTGATATTGATTCCAGAGACGATGGACCACACTACGAGACACATTAAGACGCCTAGCAGCATCAGATTGTGACAACCTTATTTCCATCCATCCGACCGCCCTCCGCTTTAACGAATCGGGCAAATGGCTCCTCTCAGACATTGCGAGACCCAACTGCGTATTGTCAACAAATCTGCTAACAAAAGTTGTAAATCAAGAAAAGTTACACGCGTAATTATGAAAGCCTGATATATTAATATTTTTCTCTCACTCACATATAAATCTGTTCTTTCCTATTAAAATATGGTAGCTATTGTTTATGCATAAATTTGTATAAAGTTTATTATTATCATTCATATAAACCATAAATTTAATTGTTACTGTCATTTTTTTTATGGTGAGCTTCGTTAAACATGTTATTCCTTAACTTTTGGAAGACAGTGTATTATAATTACATATTTTACAAATATGACTCTTAAGATGCTAATATCGAGTATTGTTTCAAAATTCCCTAAAAGGGGATCTTTATTATACCGCCAACTTTTGTTAAATTAAATATATCTTCAAAACAAAAGCTTTATATACACTCAAGAGCCAAAACATTCTGACCACCTGTCAATAACAAGTTAGCCCACCTTAAGCGCGCAACACAGCTTCAACTCGCCTTGGCATGGATGCCACAAGTCCTTAGTAGATGGCCGGAGACATATTGTACCAGATGTTTAAGCAACGGTCACGCAAATCCGAGATATTGCGAATTGGTGGTCTTTGAACTCTGAGCTGCCATCCCATGACATCCCAAATGTGTTCTATCGGATTGAGATCCGGGGAGTTAGGCTGCCAGGACATTAACTGGAATTCAACATCATGTTCCTAGAACCACTCTAACACAATTTTAGCCTTGTGACACGGGGCGTTGTCCTGTCAAAACATTCCATTTCCAGCTGGAAAAACAGAGGCTATGTAAGGGTGCAACTGGTCTGCAATGATGTTCAGATACCCTGTAGCATTCATGGTCTACTCTACCACAACCACGGGTCCCGGTGACGTCCAAGAGAACGTCCCCCAAAGCATAATACCACCACCACCGGCCTGTGTATGATCTACTGTACATTGAGGGAGTGACTGTTCGCCTGGAAGACGGCGTATCATGACACGGCCATCGGCGTGATGAATGACAAACTGTGATTCATCTGACCAGGCAACTCTCTCCCACTAATCCATGGAGCAGTCGCGATGTTCCCGGGCCCAGCGCAGGCACAGTTGGCGATGACGCTTGATCAGCAAAGGCACACGAGTGGGACGTTTGCTGCGTAGCCCCATGTCCAACAGTGTCCGCTGAACAGTGTGCTCCGATATTATTCTACTTGGCCCTGCATTGTATTGGCTGTCAGCTGAGCCACTGTCTGGCTCCGGTTTTGCATCACCATGGAGACAGTCTCCGACGACCTTTTTCTTTGATAGCGTGTCGACGTCCAACACCATGTCGTCTACTGCTGGTTTCACCGTCATTCATCCACTTTGCATAAGTACTAACAACTGTAGATCGTGAAAAACCCACGAGTCGGGCAGTTTCGGAAATACTTGTTCCGAGCCTTCGAGCCCTTACATTCTGCCCTCTATCAAAGTCGCTTAAATCCACAGCCTTTCCCATCACACACAGAAGTAAGTGAAAGAATGATTCCTCAGACTCTCCAGCAGCAGTTAAATACCACTTCCACTTGATCACGTGCCTTCCACGCCATCCAGGCAAGTTCATTGCAAAATGTAGGGGTGGTCATAATGTTTTGGGCTCTTGAGTGTATTTAGAATAAAATCTTATATGGAAAAGTTTGAAAATGCAGTTCTCCCTTTAATTCATGATCTATTTGCATAAACTTCAGAAAGTAATAGTAAGCTCAGCTAATAGAAATAGAATCGATTGAAAAGAAAGAAATCACATAAAGGATGTAGTAAGAACAAGAGATAACCTCGTGCAAATTATAAAAATAAATTTATTATAAATTCGATTTTTTTCCCTTGCCAACATTTAAGTGTGATTTCCGAATTATCAGGAGCTTATTATAAGAATTTTACATAAATAACTTATTGCATAGCATTAACTATCAAATTTTTGTACTTTTTTTTAGAAAAGTGTAATATTTTTAATATCAAGTTTACAGTTATTTTAAAAGAAAATATGAGTAAGAGAAACATGGAATTCTTTTTCATGCTTAAAAAAAAATTCAAAAATTTATCTAGACAGGAATATGTTTTTCTCCTTGTAATTTGAAAATGTACTTGATTTCTCTAATAGTATTTATTCTCTTGAGTTAGCCATGCGCACAATTGGGTCAAGATTTTTAATTCGCGCATGACGTTATTTTGGAAAATAAACTAAGTTACGAGGCCATTCAATATATTGTGAAGACGAAATAATTCGAATGGAACACGTACAGATAGAAATTTGTTTAAAAATAAATCCTGTGCTTAGTCTTAAAATTCTGGGGGGAAAATTCTGGTTTTTAATCAATAATACACAACAGATAATGACAGATTGATTTTCAACGGAATTTTCTATAGTTTTTTGTTACGTTGTTAAAGCTGTGTATTTATTATGTAGGTCGCCCATCCGGTATAGTGGTTAGCGATGGCCTGGTTCGATCCCGGAGAAGACATGGATGTTTGTAAATGTATAGTGCCTTCGCGACATGGGGGTACTCTAAATCAGCGGTTCTTAACCTATGGTCGCGACCCAAAATTGGGTCTCGAAGCATATTTCTTGGGTCGCGCTGAGTCGAACCAAAAAAGTTAGTAATACACCAAATAATAAGTAATACCAACACCTCCTAGAAGCTAATACAATGTTTCGGTTTTACCGCTCTTCGCGAATGGTCTTCCGGAAGTGACGCCCAGTTCCTGTCCTGAGGCTTTCTCTTTTAGGAGGTGTTGGTAATACGCACGCCATTGCTTTGCGTGCGCGCAGACTCAGTAAGCTCTCTGTCAAAAACTCGTTTCTGCGTATTGTGTTGTGAATAACAGTGAAACGTGAATACAAGCATTTTAGAAACAAATTTTGTCTTATTATTAATAGTGGAGTGATCAAGCTGCAGTGCGTATTGTAAAATTGTAATCACCCTAATAATGGCAAAATGTGAATACAAGGAAGCATTTTTAGAATTAGGTTTTACTTGCATTTATGATCGAGGAGTGAACAAGCCGCAATGCGTGTTGTGCAGTGAAATATTAAGTAATGAATCGATGAAACCGAACAAACTTAAAAGACATTTTGATGCAAAACATAAAAATTTTTCCTTTGAGGGAAAAGATCGTACTTTTTTCGAAAGAAAAGAAGCCCATTTAAAAAGACAGCGTTTGGATGCACCAAGTAGTAGTGGTTTTATAAATTCTGCCAAACAAGCGACACTTGCTTCTTTTCATGTGGCTTGGCATATTGCAAGACAAAAGAAACCCCATAATATTGCTGAAAAATTTATAAAACCTGCTGCCATTGACATGGCACGTATCATGTGCGGAGATGAAAGTTCAAAAGAAATTACAAAAGATACCATTATCAAATGATACAATTCGTTAACGAGTTAATGGTATGTCATTTGATATTAAGAATCAACTTATTTCTGCTATAAAAATTGCTGGTTTATTTAGTATTCAACTGGATGAAACGACAGATGTAAGTAAAGATGCTCAACTCATGGTTTATGTGCGGTATCCAGGTTTAACAGATATACAGGAGGACATTTTATTTTGCAAACCAATGTCAACAACAACTAGAGGTGAAGATATTTTTCTTATGGTCGATTCGTTTTTTAAAGAAGGATTAAATTGGAATCAGTGTTTCAGTATTTGTACCGACGGTGCAGCTGCCATGACAGCATCTCAAAAGGGATTTTCGACAAGAGCAAAACAAATGAATCCACAAATTATATCGATTCATTGTTTGTTACATAGACAAAATCTTGCTTCAAAAAAATTATCACCCGAATTATGTATCGTTTTGGATGAAATTGTTGCGGTAGTCAATTTTATCAAATCAAGAGCTCTTAACTGTAGAATTTTCCGCGAACTGTGTTTCGAATTTGGTGCAGAATACGAACATTTATTATATTATTCTGAAGTTAGATGGCTGTCCCGGGGCAAAGTAGTTCAAAGAGTATTATCATTACGGACAGAAGTCGAATTATTTTTGAGAGAAAAGAAACACCCATTAGCATCTAAATTCTCCGAGTTGAAGTGGATTACTCAAGTTGCTTATTTTTCAGATATTTTATTTGAAATAAATAATCTAAATACGTCTATGCAAGGACGTTATCATACTATTATTGAATTAACTGAAAAATTACATGTTTTAAAAATAAACTCAAATTATGGAGAAATAAGGTTGAAGTAAAGAAACTTGCTTCACATTCCCGACTCTTAATTTATTTGTTGAAGACAATAATATTGATATCATAGATTTTGAAATACAGAAAATTATTATTAATCATTTAGAAAAACTAATAGCAGACTTTGATCGATATTTCCCTGCAGACGATGTTCTCAAATATAATTGGGTTCGAATGCCATTTAATTTTGATGTAAGTGATTTGCATGAGGAATTTGTTAATATTAATCAACTTCAAGAACAATTAATAGAAATACAAAGTGACCAAGCACTTCGATACAATTTCTACAAAAACACTGAATCTTTATGTGCTTTCTGGTTAAAATTAAAAACCGAAAAGCCAATAATTGTTAAAGAAGCCCTAAAAGTATTATTGCCCTTTTCAACAACATATATGTGTGAGGCTGGTTTTTCGGCTCTGTGTGTAATCAAAAACAATTACCGGAACAAGTTAAATCCTGAAATAGATATAAGGTGCTCCTTGACAAGCATTCAACCGAGGTTTGAAGATCTTTCAAAATGTATTCAAGCACAAGGTTCTCATTAAAACTGTATGACTTGCATTTAAAATTTAAAAGACTTAACATATGTATTGATATTTCTTTTTTTTAGGAATAAGTTAAAATGTCAATTATTTTCAAAAAGTTATAAATATATTTTAATTTGGTCAATAAAAATTATTAAAAACACTTGATTATTAATTAAATTTTCCTTGGATAGAAAAGTACTTTTGTTTATCTTTATTATTAAAAAAAAAAAAAAATTTGTAAGTTAAAAAAAATCATCATCGTAGGATTGAAGATTTTTTAAAAATACGATCTAAAATAAAGCAATGAAAAAATTTTGACTTTTTTTTGGGTCGCGACATGAACATATTTCTCAAATTTGGGTCGCGGCTTAAAAAGGTTAAGAACCACTGCTCTAAATAGCCGTCGAGCTGCAAGTCCTTTCGTGAGGCTGGTGGAAGGAGAAGAGAGGTGGGAGGCCCCTGACCACTCCCAGGGTGTTCTTTCTCAAAATTGGGGTGGTATCGAGCCAAATGGTACTGTCACCTGCATGGTGCTGAAAGCTACGACTAACGACAGGCGTACAATATAGCCCGATGCCATGATGAATTTCGTGGGCCTCGATCTGACTACGTCAGGCAGGTGGCATTAGCAACAACAACATTTATTATGTGATTCATAGCTCTAATTGAAAGAAAAATTTCTGGCAAAAATATATCTAATATTTCTAAAGCTCTTTAAATAATTCTATTGAATGCATTTCTTGGTGGAATTTAGCATGCTGAAGTAAATTAAAGTTTCAAGAATTGAACATTACTATTTTTACCATGGCTTCACTACATCAATTTACAGAGGATACAATTGCTTTTTATATCAATTCAATATTGCTCTGAAAATATATTGTGTGTGTCAGTAGAAATATTAATTATATAACTCTATTCTTTACTTTTTCATAAATTACTTTTACTCTTTTAAAGAGGAAAAAATTTTAAAAAATGATTATTACAATTAAAAAACAATATTCACGTATATTGTTTAGTACTTTTGTGACTCCTTTAAAAAATAAATGTAACTTCCTTTTTTTTCAGTTCGGATATTTGGCTTTAATGTTGTTATATGTACTTGTAATGTTCTTATGTCACATTCTGCATTTTAAAAAAATCTCTAAAATCCATTTTTTGAATGAGATTTTTTAAGGAAAAAATTCTTATTAATGAATGACATAAGAATTTTATTGCAGTAATCAGAAAAAGTGTCACGAATCAAATAATATTACTCCGCGTTTTATGTGGCACGAATAATAGCGAAAAAACTTATAATGCGTAAATATTAGTATTAATTGCAGCCTTTTTGGATAAAACATTTGTTCCATTAAGAAACTGGATTCATTTCAACATGTTTTACTGTACATCACTCTTTAAGAACATTACGAAACAAACATATTTGAATGTAAGATATATAAAAAAAATGTTATTGAACAATTTTTATGTTCTACTTTTTCGATGTTCCGTAAATGTAAACAAAACTGGTGAAATAATAAATACATAATCAGTAAATAAATAATCAACAAAATTTGTTAGAACAATAAATACACTAAGTGCCCCTGAATTAGGGATACCTACTTAGTAATGAGTTGGGCCTTCTCTGGCCTTGATAACGGCAACCACGCGACGAGGCATAGATTCAACAAGTCTCTGGAAACGTTCCACGGGAATGACTTGCCAAATATTGGCTGAATCTGTCCAGTAAGGTTTCTTGGTGCTTTGTGATGCATTTTCACGCCTTGTTCCAAAACATTTCAAAGTCGCTCAATAGGATTTAAGTCTGGGCTTCTAGGCGGCCAATTTATGACAGAAAAGTCAGAGGAATGCTCATTGAACGATCTAGTAGCAGACCGGGACTTGTGAGAGGTACAGCTGTCTTGCTGGAAAACTCAATTACCGCGCTGATAACAAAGCATAAACGGAAGGAGATGATCTCCCAGCAATTCTAGGTACCGAATTGCATTGAGGGAGTCTGGTACATGCACCAAAGATCCCAAACAGTGCCACGAAGAAACACCCCAAACCATGATTGAGCCACCATGCCCTTGTACAGTTCCAACCTGCCATGCAGGATCCATGGAACCTGACGCCTAATTCTCAGTCTCCTGTCGGTATTAAGTAGTCGGAATCGAGACTCATCATTCCATGCTACTCGTTTCCAGTCCTCTACACTCCAGTCTCTGTACTCTCTTGTCTAGGCAAAACGTGCAGCCTGATGGCGAACATTGAGCAAAGGTAATCTCGAAGGTCGATTGTTCCTGAAACCCATATGGTGAAGCGAACGTTGCGCAATCCGTTTACTGACTGTAATGACTGGCGATGTCATTCAACTTGTTGGTAATTTGACCACGCTCTGTCAAGGCAAATTGTCCTTTGCAGTTTGCCCGATCACTAGTTTTTTGTACATCATCCATGTATTTTTGGTATACTCTTGACACTGTTGACCTCGAAAATCCTAGCTGTCTGACGATTTTGGAAATTGAATGGCCCATGCGTCGTGCACCTATGATTTGTCCGCGATCGAAGGCTTCTAAATCTCAGCATTACCCATACTGGCAATTCCAACAACTAATCCAGAACAACCACAGTACGCGCTATATATGCAGTTATCACAGCGCCCTCATTTGCGCATAAATGATGCGCAGCGCTACACAATTTGCATTGCTCTTGCTATCCCTATTTTAGTGACACTTCAGCTTATTTTAGTATAAAAACTTAATAAAAAAGTTAAATAAACTATATTTTGCACATAAATGTTTCATACAATATAAATCCTTAATATATAGAAAAACTCATACACAAAAATAATGGAATTTTTTTTAATTTATATAGAGCGGTCTAAACTACACTCACGTGTTACGAATTGGCAGCGGGAATCTTGTGAGATTTAAACTGCCTAGAAATATTTGTTATTTTTATTCCTTTATATTAAATATATTTATCGGCATTTTGGATTAAATTTATTCTATACGCCACATATTCATCTTACTTTTATTAAAAAAATATAGAAATAGGAGAGGAAAAAATGAATAGATTTTTTATTGTTGATTTTTTAGTATGCTCAGTACAATAAATTTGTCTCTCAATCATTAATTGCGTGAAATAATAAAATAAAAAAAATGAGCTGATGCTTCTCTAACTCTTAACAACCCCGAACTGTTTCAAAATACAATTTTTTCCATGCGAATTAATTGAATTGTTTGATTGCTTATTACTGTCACAATTAAAAGCTCCACGTTGACTATTTATTATATATGAATGATTTACTATAGAAAGAACCTAATTTTATTTTAAACACGGAACTTTACTAAAAACCTCTACAAACATGAATAAAGCGTTAGAAATCAATATGCTTTTCACTTAAAGCGGCAGGTGGTAATAATAGAAAGTAAAAAGAGACTGTTTGCAACAATGAAAAATATTCAATTACTCATATTACACTTTTTAAAAAAGGTTTATATTGTTCTCAAGGCAATCAATTATTTAATAAAAGTAAGACAACAATATGGGCAATGGTAACAATTAAGCAAACCGATACATTATTAAAATGATTTGGTTAAAGATATATTCAGCAGTTTTTTTTTTCCAGATGTAAGATGAAATCAGTTTTAATATTCACCATTCTAATCACTTTCAGTAAGTAAATATTTCATTCATTTTTATTGTTTTAAACATCATTCTGATGTGTTACTATGTTATTTATTTTTGAAATGATCTTCAGGATAAGAGATATTTTAATTTTTACAAAAAATAGAGCACTTTATCTTAGTTATTATATGAAATTGCTTAAAAAAAACAGGGATTATATTTACGTAAGGGACTGTAAATTTTGTAATAAAAAAAACAGTGATTGATAAATCTGAAGGTTATAACACTCTTACTATTATACAGAACATACGCAAAAAATTTCAGTTAATTATTTTCAAGACCTTTTTAACAATCGCTGTCCCCTTTGAGCCTTTTCAAAAAACACATTTAGAGTAAAACGCGTTTTAAAGTATAACATATCTCGCTTAAAATAATGGCAACTGCTTTTACTAAAACAATTGTAGTTTTCGTTCTAGTGAGCGGAAAATAATAAAGGTATTTTTATAAAGCTAATAAGATGGCCTATGAAATAAAATCATAAAAAAAAACTGTCAATTTTTGGCAAAATTCACAATTTTCGAGTAGTCAGATACCTTAATTTCTGTTTGCAGCCCACCTTTTAAGGTTAAAATTATCTGTCCATATACCATATATGCCATCTGACCTTAATTTGAAATTACAACATCCCTCTCCTGTGACTCATTCTAGTTTTCTAAGCCATTAGAAATCAAACAAACATGTCTGTAGTTAAAAGACAATTATTTCTATACATTTAATCGAGGGAGAATTAACCTAAATATCTCCTAGTTTACTCAACACTATTATTAGATCAAAGTTCTCAATAACGAACCTATTGCTTTTTTGTATGTCCATTTGATCGTTACAAAGGATCGAGAGAATCATTTCTTACCTTCAATTTATAATTTTTTAGATATTCAGTATTTGAATTCCATTGACTACCAGAACGAAGAATTATCAGATAAGACGGAAAACTACGATATTAGTGAAGAAACCAATGAAAATCAAGAAGAAATACCAACATTAAGTGATGATTTGGATGAGATGCCTGCGAGCGATGACAATGAAAGGATTGAAAAATCACTAGGTATGAGTTTTATATTTATTAAGTATTAAAAGATTTTAGAAAAGACACTGTAAATATTTACTTTGGTAAATATAGATATTGATATTCGTAACCTTTAACGTAAAGCCTACATGATGCAATATTTCGTCATCTTTTCTCTCCAGTCACTAAACCTTCCCTGTAAACTGAATATTGCCTCTGTTCAGAACAACGATACTCAACTTACGGGCCAATTAAAAAGTGGCCCGGTCATGACCCATTGCTCTGATAAATTCTTTTATTAAAGACAATGTATTAAAAATTTGGTGGGAAGTTCGTTGACAAGAAATCAAATTTATCAATTTTGATTTTTTGCTGTCGATGTCGTACGGGCCTGAATTGGTATATTCTTTTTCTATTTATAACGGTTACGGTTAGTGATAACTGACAACAATGGAGTAGCGGCAATTATGGGTAGAACTAATTTTGAACAATCTTTATACCTTGCAAGCGAAAAATATTCGAACGAGTTAGAGGTTGGCTGTTGTGTAGTGAAAAACAAACATGGATCAGTACTTGTTTGATTTGTCACGAAAGTGCTGCATTTAAAAAATACCAATAAACAGGAATCATTCAGTGACACTACTCCTCTTTCAAGAGGTGATCAATAGGTTTTATTGAACATCCTTTGCAATAGCAACAAAGTGTTTTGTCAGTGGTAATGTCACGGTAGTAAAAAAAGACATCCTAAGAAGTTTGTTATATTATTGGCAATCATATGAAATCGTTTACTAATGCAAAAATTGTGAAGGAGTGTTTCTTATATTCTTTTAATTTAATGTTAGTGACAAAAATAAAAAATATAAAAAATAATAATTAAAAAAAGCAAAGCAGGAGCAAAACAGGAGTTGTAATATCTTCATTAATTTTCCATATTTTAAATTTCCAATGTTATCTTGGACTTAAAGCATTTCTCCCCACATCCCGTTTAACCTCATGTTGCGGCCCGCGTGAAATGGCTGACATATATATACGGCACAGCAGAAAAAAAGGCTGAGTGCCCCTGGAGTAGAAGTACAGATCCAGTTATGAATTTTATCTTTGCGAGGTAAAGCAAATATAATTTTTTATTTAAGAGAAAAGAATACTAAGCTAAACAGGAGAGAAGAGGGGGTGAGTACAAATTACGATTAAGGGGAATGCAAAAACTAAAAATAAAACCTTATCCAGATTTGTCATATTCCAAATTAAATTATCACAAGTTACTAGAATACATAAAATGAAACTTCTTTGCTCGGCGCTTATAAATGCCATTAATCTCTTTTCTGTTCTCTTAACTGTATTTGAGAAGATCATTATATACAAAACTAGACGTCGTAGCCCCTTCAATCCCAAGATCTAAATATTTAACTACGTGGGTTCTAACTTTCATGCTTATGATTCGACCCCTATTTGTTCTTTGGAGTAGTTGATAAGGCACAAAAGACTGAGAAGTAATCCCTAACAAAAATAATCAATTAATAGTTTATTGATTGATAAATAGGCTAAATTTAGGTACGAGAGGAGCATCAGTTTTTATCAGTTCAATTCTTAATAATCAAAATACACTTATTTGTTAGCATCAAACAATTTTCGGGTTCTTCGACGCTTTCAAATAAATGGTGATGCTTCTGTCTGAAACAGACGAATCCGAACCCCGATTATAGCTGGTTGGACAATATCTCTCTATTATCATTACTTTAATAGTGAGCGAACACGCGCGTTTGAATCTAGGCTGAGAATTGTTACTTGGCTGATTGAATCTATATGATCACGCACTGGGAGTGTAAATACAGAAGGTCTTTCATACTTTACAGAAACGATTTGGTAATTTAGTTTGTCGTTTGCATTTTGATATAAAAATTTTGGCAACTTCGGAATAATTGTCTGCTAATGTTTTCTTTTGATTGGAATGTGTAAAATGAAAGATTTATTTTGAAAGTGTCTCCTAAAATTAACAGATGGTTTGAAGGTTACGTAACTGCATTTTCCGTGGAGAAATATTCGTATCAACAAATTATGAAGTGGTTTAAAAACCTCGGTTATTGCATATTTCAAAACAAGGTATTTATAACACATTAAATTTGAAAGAAAATAAAACGTCTAGCAGAAAGTAAAAATGGAAGCATGACCACGAAACTTCATCCTAGGACTGTCAAGAAAGTGAAGTCTCTAAACCTAAAAGAAAATCCGTCAACTCAAAGATTCATTGAGTCGAAGACAGGAAGGTCCGGCACTATAAGTAAAATCATTCATAAAGATTTACAGTTAAAAAAAATGTTTAAACCTAAAATTCATCTTCTTTTGCCGAAAAATATCGGTGAAAAAAAAATGTAGAAAATTATATGAAAAACACCTAGCTGTTGAAAATGAAAATTTGTGGTAACACTCGATGAGGCATGGGAATATATTTTAGTGACTGTAATAAAAGAAGTTGAAATTTCCAAAGCTCAACTGATGGGAATGACAGTAGTACGAAATGACTTCGTCAGTGCACAGAAAAGTTCCCAAAAAGAGTCATGACAGTAACAGAATTTTATTACAGCACGAAATTAAAGATTAAAAAGCCTCATGTAAAGCCGAAATTAATTCACTCTGCTATCAACAGGATATATCAGCAGGAAAAAGAAATTTTAGCCGCAAATGGAATTGGCATTGATAAAGTTGAGCTTCATATGAACATAACCTCTACTCACACGTTTAAGTCAACTGTAGCTTATTTAGAAAAGATTCAAAAACAGGGGGGGGGGAAGCATCCCATTTGATGAAATACCTGTAAAATCATCTGACGCTTCTCCAATGAACTTTTGTGCTGTTGGTTTATTAAAACGAGCCGTAGTGAAACGGCATACAAAAACACTGAACGGACTTTGGAAAATGGTTCGAGAGGAATGAAGAAAAAGTAGCATTGCAATACTAAGGGGAAGTTTTCTTTGACGGAAAATTCCAGCTAAAGAGCTATTGTTACGAATTATGGCTATCATATAGAAGCAAATTGCCGCAAAAATATGGCATTTAAAAATAAAAATCAACTATCAAAGTCGTTTCCATAAAGTACGAACATTCTTCTGTATTAGTTAACTCTTTTTGCCTCCACCAAACTCTCCCTTTATCACTTTTCACCAAACTCGCCTACATATTACGTTTGAACTCTAAGAAAGAAGTAATAAAATTTTCAGTAAAACTTTAAAGAAAAGGAGTTAGAATTGAAAAGGAAACTTAGCGAGGTAGTCCACTACAATTTCAGTAAAGAACTGTGTGTGGCTGGCATAAGAGTTCTGACAAACAAATGTGAATTCGATATAATTTGTAGAAAGTGATAGAATCGTACTAATAAAGTTCTTCTCAAACTTTCAATATTTGCGACCCAATATTCAATCATAATTTTCATCACGCCCCCCTCCATGCAACAACTCAATAATACTATATTTTGATGCCAAAGCAACAGTACGACTTAAACCTCAAGTGCCACCAGCCTTTATAAACGTCTCGCTCAGCTAAAGCTTTATTTTCCCCGGACGTACATTTACGTTTGTCCTAAATACGATCTTTTCTGTGCACTACTATCCATCAAATTATTCAGAAGGGCTTAGAATGCAATAAAAGAACCTTTGAGGAGGATGTAATTACTTCAGAGGATTTGCTTATTTATTCCTATTATTCTACATCACATACGCACGCCTAAGTGGAAAACGGTGACACTGGGGAGCTAATCGCGTAATTTTTAATCGACAGTTAGAGTATTCATTATAAACCATATGAATTATCAAGGTAAGTACGAATTTTTGTATATAATTTTATATATGATAAGACCGTTAGGGTTAATTGTTATACGTGGTCTTAACTTAGTACTGTTAAATGAATTATAAATTACTTTGTGCAGTATTGATGCATTTATAAGTGTATTACATCAGCGTAACTGCTTATTTTATTTTTTATTATGTCAGAATGTATTTTTTGTTTTTTTACTAACAGTAAATTTATAAGTTTTTAAAAATAATCTTTTGTTTTCGACTTTTGAATAGGCTCGCGCCCCCTCGTAGAGTTATCACGCCCCCTAAGGGAGGCGCGCCCTACAGTTTGAGAAACACTGTACTAATAGAAGCAATAAAAACTTCACAGTATTTTTGAATTATATTTAACTTACATTATAATGTAGGTACTTTATATTCAAAGAAATTTTTAATGGAACATTTTGTAGGATGCTGTAAATTTCGAATTCAAACCTCGTTCGGATGAAAGGTAATGTGAAGAATAATAACAATTCGTTTCGTTTGATGGAATATATTTTTCTTACGATTCCTGTAAATATGATTATGTCTAGTTTAATACTTCATTTGTGGGAAGGCAGGGTTAACAGATCTTTGAGCAATAATTAGAGTTACTCAAATCACAACAACTCTTTGTTTTTTTAATAATTCGGATGACCTTTATTGTATTCAAATCAGTACGAATCGAATCAATCTAGGACTGAGGATAGACGTGAATATTCCCTTAGGTTGAGTATTATATTCCCAAGCTCGAACCGGCTTTAAGTCATGGTGTTCGCTGACAGAATGAAGAGCTGAGTGCATCCTGTTAAATGAGGTTTAGTTAACATTTATCAGAAAATTAATTACGAAAAGTGAACTTTTGCGAGGAGTGTTTATTAATGTTGCACTGTATTGCAACACGAGGGTTTTTTTTTTGCGACGGACTACGTAATTTTGAGCCTTGGTCAAGTGCACAGATGAACTGACACCCTCCGAATTTCTACATCACATCAAAAGAGGACTTTCAGCCTCGATAGATTTAACGTGCATCAGCTTCTCTACACGGCGTGTCTACGGTGACACTAAGGCACAGGTTCTCAACATGGGCGATAACGCCCCCTTGTGGGCGTTTGAGGCTTTCAGGGGGGCGTTGAGATGGCACGGAGGGGCTTGGGCAGATTAACCAAAAAAGACTAAAAAACACGCTGATTATGTACTAACAAAGTAAACTTTAATACTGTTTACTTTATGTTAATGGCATGTATTTAAATCATTTCTATATCCATGTACGAAAATTCACATATTTCGGTATCACGGGAAGTGGATGAAAAACTTACATTCCTTACATTACATATCATTCAGACCTACATTAAACTGAATGATATAGTGCATTTTAATTTCTGTACTGCACGTGTTGTCTTTGTCTGTGAGCAGTAGGAAACATGTTTCGTCCACTGCATTGCATTACGAAAAAAAAAAAATGAAATTAAAAAAATTATTCTTTTGGTAATAGGAAATTTTTTAAAACTTAACTCTTGTTATCACCATGTATTATGTACACTCTTATTTCTCTAGAGAGGGAGGGGGTGGTACCGAAATAATCACGAGGAAAGGGGATGGTGTCAAAATATTCACTAGAAAATGGGGGCGATATCGAAATATTTATTAGAAAAGGGGGCACCAGTTCAAAAAAGGTTGAGAACCTATGCACTAGGGCTATAACTCTTAAAATACCGGCCATTCGTTCGTGACCTTAACCACTAGGCTACCAGGGCCTCTGTGAACTTTTGCAGATGCAACTAAATGTAGACTTTAATACAGAAATTTTAACTCTAATGATATCGATGAATAACAAAAATATGATATATTATTTTATTACTCACGTTCTCAACTCTTTGTAATGACAGTTTTGTAACTTTTTCAACATCCGTAATTTTGTAATGAATGTTGAGATTAATTTTTCCTTCTTCTGAAGCGCGTTTTCCCGATATAAGAAGAAATACAACAATAGAGAGTTAAAATGTTTATCAGGGTTTAATGGAAGGAATTCATGTAAACAACCTCAATATTTAGATATTTTGCATTACCTGCATGTCCAAGACAATATATAATGAAACACGAAACTGAAGGGGACTAAAATATTTTTTCGTGTTAAAAGAATTTCGTGTTTAAGTAAATTACAAAATAAAAACATATATATCAGGAAAATTAAGTTTATTAGAATTTATTTTTACATTGTTTTGTATTTTTGCATGTATTTAATAAAAATCAATGAAACATGCAATATAAAAAAATTTTAAGTCAATTCCTACTTTAGGGAATAGAAAGTAATTATATATATATATATATATATATATATAAAATAATATATATATAAATATATATATATATAATACATATATATATATATATACATAGGGAGAGAGAGAGAGAGAACTAATAGTAGGAATTGAAAAAAGAGCATGATTTGTCTGCATTGTTCTAACAATGCACACCCCGTTTGGCTAGTTAGGCTGAAAAACCGGTTTTTGACGCAAACTTTTGTGTCATTGTTTTAACAGTTACATTGTTACAACACTCGAGCTAAATACAAGTTGGCATCAAAAACCGAAGATTAATTTAATTTAATTTATTAAACCGGTAACTCTAATGAATTAATATTTGAAAAAACTGTATTAACATCAAGTTTCATCCACTACAAGTTTAAAAAAATTAACTTGAAAATGTGTGAAAATGTGATTGGATGAATAGAAAAAAATTTATTAACTATTGAAAATTTGAACAAGATAAATATATATATATACATAAATATAGAGAGAGCGTGAGTTAATAGTAGAAACTGAAAAAGCATTCACAAAAGAATTACAAAATTTTCAAATCTTTTCAAAAACAAAACTTTAATTGAGTTTTTGGAAAATAATCTGATATTTCTCTTTGCATTGTCTTTTTTAGCATCGAATTATCAACTAATTGTTCAATACTGTCCATTCTATTATTCATTTCATTATTCGAATGTGTGTCTATAAATAACTACCCATACTCTTCGTGATTATCCTCATATTGGATGACATTGGAATAGGAGCTGCATTATTTCTTTCATTTTCGTCGTCGGAATCTGCATCAATGGTATTTTTTGAGCTTTGAACAAACTCCAAAATGTCTTTGTCTGCCGTAATTGGGGCTTTACACACGTTGTCATCATTTCCTGCAATGAATTCTTCGTATGATACAGTAGAACAGTCCAATGGGGTTGGTGTTTTCCATATTTTGTTCATTGCCAAAAAAAAAAATTTGTGTTAAGCGAAAAAGGATTTATGAAAATGTGTAGTAGTTTGTCGGGACCGTTGTATTATTTCGTGTTGACCGATAATCTCGTCTTAAGGATGATACCAGTACATGCTTGAAAGAGTAAAATGCCTAAAAATAAGACTCTTTGTTTATGGGACAAATAACTTTAAAAATTTCCCAATAGAGCTTAGATTCTTTTGTGATCTTAATAAAGATATTTTAATCATTCTGTAGAAATAAAGAAATAATTTTTTAGTTAAACATTTTTTTTCTGTTTAATTTAAGTTGGACATAACTTTTGAGACCTAATAATACATGCTTATGTTTAGGTACCATTTTTTACAAAAGTATCTCTTAAATATGTAAAATATTTTTTGAACTTATGTAAAACAATACACAAAATATATAGTGAACCTTTTTTTTTGTTGTAAAATACTAAGATAGTTTCCTTAAAAAAATTATAAAACTTTGTAATTTTGAAAATTTTTATTTTCCGCTCTTTTTTACACATAAAACTATTTTTTAAAAACTGTGAACTACTAATTTCGACTAAAAAAATAGGTTCACTCTATGTACAGGTATCCTATATAGAAGTTATAAGAAATTTGAAACCATATAGTGCAATAGTTTTTTTAAAAAGTGTACCTAAAAGCAAAAACGTTATACTTTTGAGGAAGAGTGAAAAACTAAACATTTTTAAAGTTTCTTCTCATTTTTGTCAATTACTTTTTTCATATTTTAAGGTTATTTTATCAACGAACTTAAAGTGTTATACATTTTTAGATTAAAAAAATATGTACAACTTTTAAATTCTGAAATTGAAAAATAGATTTTTTTTAATGTGTATAATGTCCTGGTTTTCTTTAGCGTTTTCGCGTTAAAAGAGTATTTCACTTTATCTATAAATATGTTGTTTTTATTGTTAGCTGAGTCAAATTTTGTTGTGCCTTCTTTCATTGAATCCTGTTTCATTCTCATTAGATGAAGATGAAACTAAATCGGAGAGTCAAAACGAAGATGCTTCAGATGATGAAATGGAATCAAAGAATGAAAAAGAAAGTGATGCCGAA
This sequence comes from Trichonephila clavata, assembly GCA_019973975.1. Taxonomy (NCBI): domain Eukaryota; kingdom Metazoa; phylum Arthropoda; class Arachnida; order Araneae; family Nephilidae; genus Trichonephila; species Trichonephila clavata. The sequence goes on along the minus strand of BMAO01015212.1, from coordinate 51,378 downwards.
GAAGAAATAGAACCGGATAGTGAAAAAGAATATTCCTTAGAACCAGTATCAGAAGATGAGATGGACAAGGAAAGTCTCTACGCAAATGAGGATTTACAAAATGAAAACGCACGTTATAAAATAATTAAGAAAAGATTCTCTGAGATTCCAAGTAAGTTTATTTCAGGTTTTGATATTTTTAAATGTCTGCGTTAAAATTGAGCATAAAACGATTCTTTATTATTAACACTGGAATACTGCGTATGATATTGAAGGAATAGTACCATATGTGGTAACTTAAGTTTGTTAGACAAGCAAAAGGACATTACAGCAGTGTTTCTCAAACTGTGGGGCGCGCCTCCCTTGGGGGGGGGGGGGGGGTGTTTCTTCAAATCCCAAAATCCCGGGATTAAAATAACTAACCCCGGAATTTATTTTTGTCTGAATTATATTTAAAAAAAAATTTCACATCAAAATTTTCTTATAATTTTATTTTTAGAAAATTTATCTAATATATAAAATTCTCGTGTCACAGTGTTTGTAACCAAACTCCTCCGAAACGGTGTGGTTGATTCTTATGAAATTTTGTGCGTATATTCAGTAGGTCTGAGAATAGGACGTAAACTATTTTTCATTCCGATATTGTAATTAGTTAAAAAGATATTAATTAAAAACCTTAAAACGCTTAATTGTCTTAACCCTGCGCGTTATTTTTCCCGCCTAGCGTCGTGAATGAACAGAGGGTGAAATTTTTCGGTATTATCGACGTTATTTAAACAGCCATCCGATTTTTGTTTTTTAAATCAGACAAAAAATAATTACAGAATCGGAAAAATCATTTCTTTCGCCACGATACAGTATAACTTTTTCTGCAAAATAATAAAATTTTCTATTTTTTTATGATTTTTTTAAAATTGAGTTAAGACCGATGCGTTTTTATGAAAATCCTTTTCTAAATCGTTGTGTATGAATTTATTTTCGTGTTATTAAAACGATATTTTGTGTTAAATAAGTTCATGCGTTTTTCTTTTTGAATCAGCATTTTAAAAATAAAATGATAAAAACTTTTTTCTATGATTTTTTAAAAAATACTCAAAATTTTAACTCAACATTAAATAACTTCGTCATTTATTAAAATCATCGTACGAAACTTTTTTTACGTTTGTAGAATAATTTTGTCCAACTTCTGTGTGAAGATTGAAAAACTTGCTTAAAAATTACGGATTTAAAAATTTTTTTTGTGATTTTCGTAAAATACCGTTTTTGTGAGAAGTAATTTAAACAGTTTTTTTTTGTACATTTTTTATTTAAAAGTGCTTTGATTTTGCAATTAATGTGTGAAATTTCAAAACTTTAACGTGAAAGTTCAGCCCTCAAAATAGGATGAAATCTTTAAAAAAATTCTCAATTGCGTCGAGGTCATTCACTTTGCGTTAGCTTTCTGTTTGGAAGACGGGAAAGGTTGAGATAGCTTTGAGTCTTTCACTGATGCAGAAAAAGGGGAATTCCTTCATAACATTGCTATTTGCGGCGGGACGCTCATTCATATAACGCATCACAACCGATAGTTTTTTTTTATTCTTAAAGATTGATTTATTGAAGAACAGGAATATAAGAGAAATATATCATAAAAAATATAAGGAAATATTCTGAAATATATTTTCATCACATAGTATTATTTTCTTTGTGAATTTTATGCTGTAAATGTGTAAATAAAGGCTTTTTACCTTTTTTTTAAACTTTTTTTAAATCTAACACTCAAAAACAACGCAATAAAGAAATAAACTGTCGTTTCAATAGGTAACGGTAAGAATTTTTGCATTAATTATATTTGTGAAAAATTTAATCGCGTTTTTACTCCGTTATCATTATTTTAAATAACTTTATTTGCAATATATTTAAATGTATTGCTTTAAATAAATATTTTTTTAAAATAAAGTAGTATTGTTTCCTGTAAATCATTAAACGAAATTTTTCAATCGTTATGTATGGAATTTCTTATAATTATGATAAGTAAACCATTTAAATTAAAAAAGTTCATACTTTTCTCTTTTGAAATCAGTGATTTAATAAATTTATAAATACCAAACATCATTTATTTCGTCACGATTCGAGTTTTTTTCCCTTCAAAACAATAATACTTTGCCTATTTTATGATTCCTTCTAAAATGAATAAATATCGATGCATTTATATGAATATGATTTTTAAAAAGTTCATTGATCATCTAGAATCAGTAATTTAAAAAATAAAATGCCGAAAACTATCTTTTTTTTAAAGAATTTAAGAAATAAACTTTTTTCCACAAAATAATGATATTTTGCATATTTTATGATTTTTTTTCTAAAATGAATCAATATCGGTGTCGAACATTTAAAAAAATCCACAATTTTACTTCAAAATTTAAAATAGTAGTGAAATTTCGTAATTTGAAAATGTTAAACGAGAAAGCCATGACACGCACTCACGGGCCATGCACTCACATCCTACGCGTCACACCCACACAAAAAATCTGGCATCGGAAAGAAAGGAGGAAATTAACATAGGGATTAAGTTATACCCTCGGTAAAAGCCCGTGCAACCCCGGGCCATGCAACTAGTCTAATATATAAAATTCTCGTATCACAGTGTTTGTAACAAAACTCCTCCGAAACGGCTAGACCGATTCTTGAGAAACTTTGTGCGTATATTCAGTAGGTCTGAGAATAGAACGTAAACTATTTTTCATTCCGATATTGCAATTAGTTGAAAAGATATTAATTAAAAACCTTAAAACGTGTAATTGTTTTACCCCTGTGTGTTGTTTATTCCGCCGAGCGTCATTTCAATTTCAGTGGAGTGAAGTTCCGACTTTTTCGACGTTTTTAAACTAACAATCTAATTGTTTCTATCAAACTCAGACAAAAAATAATTACAGAATCGGAAATATCACTTATTTTGCCACGATACGGTATAATTTTTTTTTACAATATAATAATATTTTTATTTCTGACGATTTTTTAAGAAATGAATCAAAATTGAAGCTTTTTTATGAACACGATATCTAAATTGTTGCTTATGAATTTATTTTCGTGTTATTAAAACGACATTCTACACTAAATAAGTTCATGTATTTCTCTTTTAGAGTCAGTCATTTAAAAAATAAAATACTGAAAACGTTTTTTAGCGATTTTTCAAAAAATACTCAAAATTTTAATTAAACATTTAATAACTTTGTCATTTATAAAGATATGGGTTTTTTTTGTTGTTGTTGTTTAGCTGAGATGTACAAACCCTTTTTTGTTTGTTTAATTTGCAATACGCGTAAAATCAATTCATTAAAAACTTCTTTATCCTTCAATCTGAATTGTTTAATTAATTAACTCATCCTTTGCACAAAGAATGGGTATATCAGCTAGTATTTATATATATTTTTATGAAATGTTCGTATGAATTTGTATACAAAAATCATTAAGTGCAGCAGAAGAACTAGCTAAAGTTATCAAAGAGGAAAATCCACCAAAGCAGACTATTAGATTTGAGACATTGTCATCAAAAATTAAAACAAGATATCAATTATTGGCATGTCCAAGTAATTTTAGCGCGTTTTTCACATGTTGTATTTTACAATAATGCAACTAATGAACTTTTTACTAACAGAAAGTAATGTATACTATACTTTAAAAAATTTTAATTTTTTAAAAGAATTTAAAAATTATTAAATTTAAATATGATTCGGCTCATCTAGGGCACAAATGCGACCAAATGCCGAAAACCCGAGGTCAATCAGTTGCTTATTGGTTGAGAAAAAGGTACGACAAAATATGGAACGAAGACAAAGAAGAAGTCGAAATTTGCGCCCTAATAGCGCTCTTTTTTACACTACGCGAAAAACGCGCTAAAAAGAAGTGTCTCTTTATGAAAATAAAGAGACACTTTTCTTTTATTTTCATAAAGAGACACTTCGTGGTGACTACCTGGAAAGAACATACTCCTATTTAATGACGATAAAGCATACTAGTGTAGAGTCTGAACGAACATTATCTTCGGCAGGACAATTTCTAACAAAAAACTATGAAACATTGGACGAGTTGTGTTTTTTAAAAACTTTATTTGCAAAAATGCGAGAAAAGAAGAAATCTTTTAAAATTTCATTATATACTATTTATTTATTTATTTTATGATGAATTAAGTTTTATTTTCATTTGTTTCAATAAATAACAACGTCAAACCAATTTTTTAACTGTGATTTTAGTTTTATTGCGTAATTTCAACTATGCTAATGAGTAGTATTTTTCATAAATAGTCCAGCCCTAATCCCGGGGACAATCCCGGGATTCCGGAATTAGGATAATGTAATCCCGAAATCCCTTGAAAATATAACACGGGATTGCAAACCTTAGGAGGCGCGCCGGTTTCTCTTTCCAAGCGATAACAGACCGAAATCCTGTTCCTTTTATTGCAGATTTCACCTTAGAAAACAGATAGAAGTCGCATTGTCTATGATCCAGCGAATAAAACGGATGTTCTAATACTGGGGTGCTGTACTAGGCTAGAGAATTAATTTCTGGGTATTGGATCACAAACTTTAAATATATTTTTTATATGTGTAAAGGTTTTATCAAGTGAATACGTTTTCACGTTATAGCTTGAGATTTAATTGATATTACAGCTAAAAAAATTCTCTACAAGTCGACTGCCTCAATTTTACTATCCAATAATTGTCATAACACAGCATTAAATGGATGAATCTTCTTAGGTGGTGAGCTTTCTCTTTGAAGTAAACTGCTAATACAGTGCTTCTCAAACGCTTAATGTTTGCGACCCAATTTCCAAATATAATTTTCATCGCCCCACACCCCTTTCCATGCAATAACAATGTACTGAATTCAATAATGATATACTTTGACGCTAAATCTACAATACGACTTTAATTATAAACCGTACAACTTATCAAGCTAAGTAATACATTTTGTATATAATTTTGTATATGAGAAGCTCCCATGGGTTCACAGGTAATTATTAAACGTGTTCTTAACTTAGTATTGATAAATTAATTATCAAATACACTGTACGGTACTGATACATTTACAAGTGTATTATATCAGTGCAAATGTGTACTTTATTTTATTATGTCAGAATATTTTTTTTTTTTTGCTTCCCTTTAGTAAATTAATAACTTCTTTAAATAATACTTTCGACTTTACGATACACTGGCGCTCCCTAGTTTGAGAAACGCTGTGCTAATGCGAATCAATTCCAATTTCATCTTTCATTATACAAGTGTGTTTTTTATATCTTTGATGGATATCAAATTCTGTTTTTTTCTCTATCTTAAGAATGTGTGCAAATTTGTACTAGTTTAAAATTTTCGCACGGCATACAACATTTTATATTTTTTCTTCAAAAATAAGAATATTTAAGTTTAGAGAATGTTAGAAACTCTGTTAATCTGTATTTATACAAATAAAAGATAATTTTATTGATTCTAGAAAGCGATGAAATGGATTTCTACAATAAAAATGGAAATGAAATGGATTCCTATCATCAAAACAGAAATGAAATGGATTCCTACAATAAAAAGGGAAAGGAAATGTATTCCTACAATCAAAACAGAAATAAAATCGATTCTTACAATAAAAATGGAAAAGAAATGGATTCTTACACTAAAAATGGAAACGAAATTTATCCCTTCAATAAAAATGGAAAGGATATGGATTCCTACATTAAAAATGAAAACGAAATAGATTTCTTGAATAAAAATAAAAACAAAATGGATTCCTACAACCCAAATGGAAATGAAATGGATTCCTTCAGCAAAAATGGAAATGAAATGGATTCCTACAGCCAGAATAAAAATGAAATGGATTCCTACACTAAAAATGGAAAGGAAATGGACCCCTACACTAAAAATGGAAAGGAAATGGATCCCTACACTAAAAATGGAAAGGAAATGGATCCCTACATTAAAAATGGAAAGGAAATGGATTCCTATGATCAAAACAGAAATGAAATGGATTTCTACACTAAAAATGGAAAGGAAACAGATTCCTATTTTAAAAACGGAAAGGAAATGGATTCCCACACTGAAAATGGAAAGGAAATTGATTCCTATACTAAAAATGGAAACAAAATAGATTTCTTCAATAAAAATAAGAAAAAAGTAGATTCCGCAAAGAAAAGAAAGAATGAAATAGATTCCAACAAGCCAAAAAGTAATGAAATGAATAGTTTCGACAAGGAAAGAAAGAACAAAATGGATTTCAACAAAAAAGGAAAAAACGAAATTGTTTCCAATAAGGGAAAAAAGAATAAATTTGATTTCGACAAGGAAAAAAAGTCTGAATTAGATTTCGACAAGGAAAAAAAGAATGAATTAGATTTCGATAAGGAAGGAAGTAACAAAAAGGATTTCGACAAGAAAAAAAGAAACGAAATAGATTCCGAAAAGGAAAGAAAGAATGAAATAAGTTTGGACCAGGAAAAAGAGATTGAAATGGAGGATTTCGATAAGGAAAGAAAGAATGAAATGGATTCTTACAGAAGGAGAAGGAACAAAATGAAAATATATAAGAAAAAAGGCCTTGGTTTTAAAAAATATCCAAAGAAAAAAAGTACGTATGGTAACATTCGATTATGTAATTAAAGTATTTTCAACTAAAAACTTTGAGAATAATCTCCCTTCTTCTTCCACAGTTTTGAGCGACCCCGACCATATGTCAGCAATGCTTTCAATTAATTATTGAGCAGACCTCTTAATCTCTTTTAACCTTTCTTAACACATTTTATGGTGATCAATGGCCTTGAGCGGGTTTTACAAGTTGCCTAATTCACCTAGAGCAATAAAATCGCCGTAATTCTTCAAATAAAAAAACTCAAATAAAATTAACAAATTTTTGTTAGTTATTTTATTTAAGGACGCATATGGGATTGTATGCTTAAAATTACTGGTTATAAAATAAAGTATGGTTAAAATTACTCGTAGGCTTAAGATTAGAAAATGTGTCATTAAAATTCACTAATTTTATATATTATATTTCTGGATAATGTTTTTCCCCCTAGTTTTCCTTGCAGATTTTTTTTTGATGGGTAAAACTTTTAAAATAAACAGACATTAATTTACAAAAAAGTGTGAGTGTGAATAATCCCTTTTTTCATAATATACGGTGTCTATAAATTTAAAAAAATTTATGTGATTTCTCTAAGTACATTAAAAGAGGAATCTCTATCTAACGAATTTTCCACATGGAATTATTTTCGGGATTTAGTGATTTCGTTTTACAGAGGTTCAACTGTATATGTATACGAGGTGTGACACAAAAAGGCGCGACAGGTCCAATAAGTCATTGTACTTACACAATCAGTTTTCCGTAACATTGTTAACATCAAAGTAGTCTCCTTCAGCATTCACATACATCTGCATTTGCTGCTGTCATTGCTTTCAATAGTTCTGGAACGAAATCTTTGGAAGGCCACATTCAGGAGATTCTCCGTTTTTGTCAGAACCTCTTCAACTGAGGTAAAATGGCTCTCTTTAAGGTATCTGACTACCCTGAAACTGTGAATTTTGCCAAAAGTTAATACATTTTTTATGATTTTATTTTATCAGCCATCTTATTAGCTTTATAAAAATACCAAATTTATCATTTTCCGTTTACTAGAACAAAAACTACAAGTGTTTTAGTAAAAGCAGATGCCCTTAGTTTAAACAAGATGTCATATATACTTTAAAACGCGTATTACTCGAAATGTGATTTTTTGAAAATAATCAAACGGGGTCAGCGATCGCTAAAAAAGTTTTGAACATAATTAACTGAAATTTTTTCTGTAAGTTCTGTATAATAATAGAATTGTTTTAACCTTCAGATTTATCAATCACTGTTTTATTACAAAATTTACAGTCCCTTATGTGAATATAATCACTGTCTTCTTAAGCATTTTCATATAGTAACCGAGATAAAGTGCCCTAGTTTTTGTAAAAAAGAAAATATCTCCTATCTTGAAGGTCATTTCAAAATTGAATAATATAGCAACACATTAGATTGAAAAATTTAAAATTTGTTCATAAAGCTTTGGTGCAGAATGGGCCGCGTTTATGCTATTTTTTGTCAATTTTTACCTATTTTTTCCCATTTTAGTAATGATAATTTCTTTTTCTCTTCTTAATTTTAGCACATTTTTCTTAAAATGCACTAAACAAATCTGAAAATAACAAAAAAATCCCCATATCTCCTTTTTTTTAAAAAAAAAGTTGTCGCAACCAGTCGGATACCTTAAGCAAAATTTAACTGTAGGAGATTTAAAAAAAGTTGCATGGAGATAAATAATGTGAATCAGGAGAATTCTCCATCAGAGTAATATTTTTGCTGTTCAGAAACTGCTTGATAGATAGGGCCATATGAGCGGATGCAGTGTCCTGGTGCAACAGTCCTCCATCACTTCAGAACTGCGGTAATTTTTTTTCCTAATTTTTTTGACGAAGTCTTTTTAGTACTTCAATCTGGTAGTGTTGATTAACAGTCTGACCACTGGGAACCCCACCCCCCACAATCATTACAATTTCATCAAAGTCGAAGAAGACAGCATTGCCTTGTATTTTGGGCATTCATCATCTTCCAAGCAGTATTTTCCTCCTAAAAACTGCTTCTGCCATACAAACACACGTGCATGGGATAAAGTTTCATCTCCATAAGCCTCAGTTATACGTTGAAATGTTTCAATGGCTGATGTCTTAAGTTTCACAAGAAAATTGATGCTGATTCGCTGTTCGGTTTTTACATTAGACATTTTTCTGGCAGAATGCTTTTGCATGTGTTCCCTCAATGTTGCATTACATCAGTTAGCGTGATCAAGTGGCCAGCGAAACTGGCCACATGAATAGAGAAGGTGTGTGAGATGACGTCACCAAAACAGTTGTTGCCAACTTCACTCTTTTTTCAAGCTACACACTATATATTCTAGTGCCATTCAAAAACAGATTAATATAGACTTAAATAAATTTATTATAAAATCTTCTCTTTTATAGGAATTACCCTTAAAATTGAAGAATATAAATACAATACAGCTATTACCAAATTATATTATAAAAGTAATCAGAAAATGTTACTTACAAGGATATAAGAAATGTGATTAAAAATATTACAATAAGCTTTTATTATTGTTTAAATAGATAAAGTGACTGATAGTTATGCTGCTATCTGTAATAGCATTTTACTCAATATTTTAATAGCGGTTTTGAAACACTAATTATTTTCATAAACTTGACCTATGCGATAGATAAATTATATAATCGAATTTTGGCTGTCAAAAAAAAAAAAGAATTAAACATGCATCTTCCTGAAGTTAAACTTCTACAATTGTTTTTAACTTGCTCTATTCCATAAAAATATTTCTAAATTTCAATGGCTTCGTGAAACCTGCTTAATTACTTTTGGTAAATTATTTCACGCTCTATTCTCAAAAATTATAAATAATCAAAAAATTACAGTTCTCGTTAAAAAAAAATGGTAATTATTTCATTATTTACTTAAAAGACTTGGAATTTTTTCTCTGTATATAGCTTTTGTTTTGAAGATCTATTTGAAGATATATTTAATTTAACATAAGTTGGTGGTATAATAAAGGTCATTTTAGGGAATTTTGATAATTATGGTTTAAATAGTTTTTATAAAATTTCAAAATTTAAAGATTCTTACTAATTTAATTCTTGAAAGTTACATTAATTATAATGGTTATATTAATAATCAGATTAAAACCCACACCACACAAGGTAGACATGAAATGAATAATTTATAGAAATATATACATTTATAAAAAATAGTACATTGATAATAATAATTGTTATCTATAAATGTAAGCATACACGCAAACACACATCTTTATATTCTAATATATGCTATGTATACACGATCTCTTTGAAATAAATATGTATTTTTTAGAGAAAATGGGGAAAGAAATTAAATCAACAAACTATTGGCAGAAAATGAAACAGAAGAAAATGAATGCACAAAAAAAGAGGAAGACAGAGAAAATTAAATTCCCCAGAAAGAGAAATTTTCTAAGTAAGATTTTTATTGGTTTTGTTTGTTTCAGGTATGTTTGTAATTTGCATTTCAAATTAGAACTTTGCTTAATTTGCAAAATAGTATTTTCAGTAAAATATCATTTGCGAAATATTATTTCCAGTCATAAGAAAAGAAAAAATTAACACATCTTTTAATTATTTGAATATGGAGACACAAAACCATCTTTGGTCCCATTTTCACTCAAAAAAAGTGGCATAAATTATCCATTAGATACACAAATAAAAATGTTAGCCCGATTGGGAAGGTTATGGGGAAAGTTTTCGAGAAATAGTTGTTACATACTCCTCCCATTCCAAACTACACTCACTTTCAAAAGTTAAACACAAACCGGTAAAATGCAAAAACATGGACAAGTAATGCTTTGATTGACTCGAAATGCTGCAAGCAACTTTATGTTTAGCCATGAAACCAAACAAAGAATTACAGAGATAAATATATACTATATATATATATACAGTAGATTGTCGTTTATCCGAATCAATTGGGACCGGACACCGTTCGGATAACCGAAAACCGAATACGATCCATGCAGTATATAATACTAAACACTATACAAATATTGAAAATCATCACATGCCAGAAACGTGCTTGAAGAAAAAGCCAAACAGTTGCAAAACGTCGCAATTTTACCTTGAATGTGGTAAAAAATCACTAATTTTTCGCTGTACCTTTGTACACCTTCGTTTTTTTTACTGCAAAGTCTCTGATTCTTTTCAGCCGTAGTAATTGAGTAGTACAACACTCTGATTGTTGTTCATACCATTTCATAGCTATCTCTAACGTAGAAAAACCTCAGCATTTGATGGACCCTTGCTACTTTCGTTGTTGCTGTTGTTGTCCTCATCTTCATCTATTTCATCGTCGACAGGGTTGGATTCTTCTTGCACGGAAGTCACTATCTCTTCATTATTTAGCATTTGAAATCCACAGTCTTCTACATCGCATGCTATCCAGGTTTCTACATCAACAAAATTCAACAAAAGAGCACGTATACACCCCCTCACTTGGAAACAAACTGACCTAATATTTTGCTCATATATTTACCAAGTCACACAACTGGAATTCCCCAAATATCCCTCACCTTCGGTTTTCCCGTCACTTTTGGCCTCACAGGAAACAAATGTTAAGCATTGCACTGTTCGAAAACGTATCCGGACTTTGGTTCGGATATTTGACGGATAATAAACGGATTCCGGATAATAAACGTTCGGATAAATGACGTTCTACTGTATAATATATTGAATTTTCATGAATTATAAAATTACGCCTTATTTGCGTCATTAATAAAATGACGTTTAAATGCTAAACAAACAACAAATACCGACGTTAATAGGGTATGTAAGCACCCCTCGACTTCATGCTAAGTACACAACGCGGGATCATGCTTGTTAAGAGGTCCAACCACCGCAGAGTCCGATAATCATCATTCCTCCCGTAGGAAATTTCTAAATCTCTGAGAGTGGTTGAAGAGTTGGACGTAAAAAGAACACAAACTCGTGGTACTCGTGCGTACAGACCATTCAAGTGTAGCCTTCGCTAAGCAGTAGCGGCAGATATCGTCTTACCAATGGCCGCTGCAACCATACATGTCACACGTGTGGAGATCGATCTTCGATTTCTCTTGGATACAACAGCAATACATCTATATTCCGCGGAGATCGAAACCCTTGGACGACCGGCTACAGGTCTTTGGACAACTACTTGGCTGGTTTGGAATTGTTTCCATAATTATGAAATGACGGATTGATGAACGCTGAAGAAAAGAACAATACCTGTGATAGACTGTCTTGTTTCAAAACGTCTGACAATCCTCCAGCGCTCAAAATCTTCCATTCAACTTCTGGAAACCTCTTTGCTGTCCTTCTTGAAAACTTTTACATCAACATTCAACTCTTCCATCTAAATAGTGCTAGCCATAGACTACTACTCTATGTCATAGATGTTCGCATTAAACTCACCTGCTGCAATCAGAAACTGTTCCACCGCACGTTCTCCCAATCTGAACGCATCCTTATACAGCACGACTTTATTTTCTATTAATTTCCTTTACCACTACCAAGTTTCACTGTTAAACATCGTATGCGGTGTACACTTATTACAATCCTTTGTGTCCCTGTTTGGTGGCTCTGCTATAACTGTACTCATTCTGACGCAATCTCATGGGTCCACTTTTCATTTGGGCAACCCATATATTTTCCTGAAATGAAACGTTTGAACACAAATTTTTCGGAACAAATTTACACGGTTCACACGCTCTTAAGCAACTCCTCATTCTGCAAGGACTTTAAACATCGTATGCGGTGTACACTTCCTACAGTCCTTTGTGTCCCTGTTTGGTGGCTCTGCTGTAACTGTACTAATTCTGACGCAATCTCATGGGTCCTCTTTTCATTTAAACAACCCTTATATTTTCCTCAAATGAAGCATTTGAACACAATTTTTTCGGAACAAATTTAGACGGTTCACACGCTCTTAAGCAACTCCTCATCCTGAAAGGGCTTTACCACCAGTATATCACAAAGAATACTTCTTTCCTAATGAATTCATGATTCTCTTTCGATTATTGATGGAACAGTCCTTACAAAATGGGGAATGACATAAAATAGGGCTTCTTAACTGTGACATATATTTCAGAAAAATAGACCCAAAACGGAAATTTTTTTGACTTTAATTTTGTTCTATATATTATTATAAAAGTAAGAAAATGATTTTTTTTTATTACAAAAGCAAAATTTTAAATGTAATAACTATTGTAATTATAATTTTTGCATACACATAGAAAAGTGATGAATTACACACACATCTTATTGAATTAGAGCAAATTAAACAAAATTTTGAAGCTAAATATAATATAAAAACACAAAAATATGATTTTCAATAAATAAATTTTACAAATTTCTTACAGTATGGTATATTCCCAAACACGGTACTGCACACAAACCCATATCGCACTCTTTGCAATAAACTCGTGTCTCACGTCTTTTCTTCTTCCCTTTTTCATCGGTTTTACGACAGCATTTGAAACACTGTCTGATTGGAATAGATTTTTTTCCCGTTGGTGGAATATATTCTGGAAAGTGTGGACCTGTGAGGCGCAGCAAGCTTACACTAGGACGCCCTGCCTCGAATGAAGTCTTAATTGGTGAAAAATTAGGACCATTAATCCCATCTATCATGAAAATAGTGAATTAAGTATCCTAAAGTAAAAAGGAACTCAGCTCGGGCTTCACAAAATAGAAACGTTAATTTTCTCCTGTCCGAACTCTGTTCGGGCAACCACTACGTGCAGAATTTGTGATGCCCGAACTAGATGCGGGTGGAACTGGCAAGGGGTTAAGCGTGTGCCAACCTTCTGTTCTTGAAATTAATTTGGTACTGATTTGAGGAGGGAAGAAGAAAAGGCTGGGGACTGATAACATAGTACCCTGAAATCTCTGAAAAATGTTTAAGCGAAATCATAAAATTCATCATTATCAATAATCGAACAAAAGTATTCAAATGTAGTTACTAATTTGGGACTGAGGGAACATAATCTTGTGTAGTTTCGCAGCCGTATATACTGCCGTGTTTGTAAAAAGCATTGAAATTTTTAAAAAATAAGAAATTTTAAAGCTTATCTTAAATTTATGCGGGAATAAAACTATAGTACAGTAAAAATCGCTTGAAACAAAACTGAAAGGACTGAAATAATTTTTCGTGTTAAAGGATATTGCAAAAAAATAGCACCATAAATCAACAAAATTAAGTTTATCAGAGTTTGTTTTATTTTATATACGCATATATTTAATAAAAATAAATGAAACAAAAACATTCACAAGAACTTAAAGAAATTTAATACAAAATTTCCAAATTTTTTGAAAAACAAAACATTTATTGAGTTTTTGAAAAATAATCTGATATTTTTCTTTGCATTGTTTTTTTTTAGCCTCAAATTGTCAATAAATTGTTCGATATCGCCCATTCTGTTATTCATTTTACCATTGGGATGTGCGTCTACATAACTGCTCATACTTTTCATGACGTTCCTCTTTTCGGATGACGTGGAAACAAGTGCTGCATTATTCATTTCATTTTCATCGTCGGAATCTGCATAAATAATATTTTTTGAGTTTTGAACAAACTCCAAAATGTCTTTGTCGGTCATAATTGGGCTTTACACACATTGTCATCACTTCCTGCAATGAATTCTTCCTATGATACAAAAGGACAGTCAAATCCAGCTGATGATTTTCATATTTGCTCATTCCCAGAAGGAAATTTTTTTTCGTCTTAATCGATTTTCGCTTCGTGTTAAGAGAAACAAAGTGCATAGTAGTTTGTAGTCGTTGTATTATTTCGCGTTAACCGATATTTCTTCTTAAACGTTTTCGCCTCAAACGTATTTTATTGTACTTTGTGAACTATTATACGTCGGAAAATTCTTTTACAAATAGCCCCTCACAAAGTCTTAAAGGTTTTGTACATTTCCTAAGAGTTTTTATTTCGAGCCATTGAATTTCTTCGATGTTTGAGTGCTATTTCATTTGTTATTGTTTTCCATCAAGCAACAACAAATAATTAGTTAATCCTGGTTCATGACCAGAAATCCATGTTAAGTTTTAACACTAGATTTTCCCAAGGAAATCATTTCGAATGTTTTTTTAATTTCAATTAGAAAAACAATTACGTAGATGACACAATTTCTTACAATTTTTTAGAATATATTTTTTTCCAAGTGAAGTAATTTTTTTATTGTTAATTTTTACTAATAACTTCTTATGTAAATAAAATAAAGAATATTAAAAATTAATTTTAAGCAGATTTCTTTACACATTAGTTATTCTTTCACAAAGCAGTAATTTTGACCGCTTTTGGGCAAGATGAAATACCTAAATTAAACGAGTTAATTCAATTTTTGTATCTAATTTTCTTCTTTTATCAGTGTTTGTTAAATTTCAGCTTTGTTTTGTTGAACCTTTAAAGGTTCAAGGCCGGAGTATGTTATGTGAAGGATCGAAACATCTCAACACCTAACGGGTGAAAACACTTGTGACGTGGCTCCGGCCACTCCCTGTTTGTGTACATAGTGTGGGTGAAACAAAGAGCTTTTAGCAGTCCACTGTGTTGTGATTTCTTGAGTCGTGTCAATGCACTTTAGAGACACCGCTATCGACCACTTTTAGTGCAACCAATAGGTATATGCTAAGTTTCAGCCTTTCTAGTGTTAAACAAGTAGATTACCAACTATTTAGACTATAAAAAATAATGAGGGAACTGCAAATGTAATGGAAGAACCAGAGATAGATAAATGTGCATTCAAAAGCAGAAAACAATCAAACTGATTTTCTGCAGCAACTAGTTTTTATTACAAAATTTCAATGTGATTTTACAGATAAGAAATCCAAAATCTGGCCACAGTGGAACAGACACGAGAAATCGAAAAATCCCTCAAAGTCAGCTAGATCTGAGAAAATTTTTTTGTCTAAACTCTGTGCAGGACCGTCTTGTGTGCTAGACCGTAAGTTGTATCAATTGAGCCTAGTTACTTAAGCCTAACCATACGATTCAGAATTCATTACTCTGAGTCATCTTTAATGCATTATGACAGCTCAAGCATTAAACAAGTAATATAAAAAAAAATTAAGTCAATTCCTACTTTGAATGGATGAATAGAAAGTATTTTATTAACGATTGAAAACTTGAACAAGATATATATATATATATATATATATATATATATAGGGAGAGAGTGAACTAATAGTAGGAATAGAAAAAAGAGCATGATTTGGCCGGTTTTTTCGAAGACAACTTTTGTCATTGTTTTAACAGTTATACTGTTACGACAATGAAGACGAATCTAAGTAGGCGTCTAAAACCGGTAGTTCATTTAATTAATTAACCGGTAATTAATGAATTATATTTGAAAAAAACTGTATGAACATCTAGTGTCATCCACTACAAGTTTAAAAAAATTATTTGAACTTGATTCGATGAATAGAAAGTATTTTATTAACGATGAAAAATTTGAACAAGATATATATATATATAGGGAGAGAGTGAGCTAATAGTAGGGATTAAAAAGTGGCCACGTTGCCTAGTGATTTCGGTCATAGACTAGTAGACGGCGTGTTATGAGTTTAAGCCCTACTTTCAATAAAGACCCATCGTGAACGTTAAAAATGTCGAGGTTCAAAGTCCTCCCTTTGGCGTGAAATGGAATTTCGGAGTAGGAATGCCAACTCAGATGCTGTCCTCATTGCTTGACCGAGATTCAGAATTCGAAATTAGTCTCCAATAGCCCTCGTGTTGCTTTATAGTGCAACGATAATAAAACTGTCTCGGGGTGCAACAGTCCATAGAGGGCCAAGACTTACTGGGGTCACCTCAGTTTTCGTGACCTTCTGCACTGAAATGCATAAGCAGATGTTCCTGTCAGGTGGTCAGTCTGACGGAAAACCTCCAGTGTTTTGCCTCCCAAACAAGTTTGGTACTCCTTCATTGACACATTTAAGGGATGAAAGGCCAAATCGATTTTGCCCAGCCCGGGTTTGAACCCCGGACCTGGAAGCGCGCTTAAGTACCACTAAGCCACTGGACTAATTCCACTGGACAACATACAGACGTAATGTTTTCAATTGTTTTTTTTTATCAATCCGCTTTTCTAGTACCTTAGGGGGGGGAATACCCCCAATAAACATTGACAATCGTTACTATCATGCCTAATTTAGCGAGTTCAGTTGTGGGGTTTGAACCCTTTTGCAATTTTGTAACTTGTTTTTTATTAATTTATATAAAACAGGCTGAAATAAACTGTAAATCGCCAGTCAGGCGATTACGTTCCAAATATGATAGCCGTTTGGGTTGAAAAACTGCGACTATAATTCTTTGCTGAAATCATTTAGCATGCGAATTATGTTACGAAATATTGTGTTAAATGTTGACACAGAGAAATGTTAAAAAATTTGTGTACTTAAGTACTGTGTGTGTTTGTCTTCATAAAATGTCTTCATCTGGGTAAGATGCTGTACACCTCGAACTATTGTATAATGTACTTCTTCAATCGAATCCTAAATTTTTGTATTAAGCTGGTAAAGAACTTTAAATATTTTAAAAGTAAGTAGTAAAAATATTTAATATCATTTTTGTAAGACACGTGTTTTATTAATTAAATTAATTGTTAACATTTGCTAATTTTTTTACTCGAAAACAAATTTTTTTTCTTTGATTGAAATTCTATAATGCGCGACACACTTAAAAATGATGAACAGAGTAAATTATTCTACCATTTGATTGTTTTTTTTTTCAGTGAGAGTTATTTCTGCAATATGTAACCTGTAAAGATGAGTTTTTGAAAAAAAGCAAAGAAAAGTGAAAGAAAAAATATTCAAAATATAAGGGTTGCCCAAATGAAAAATGGACAAGTTTAATAAAAAGAATACCTTTATTGGAAATCAAAATAAATTATCGTGGGCGTTGTAACACTGTTTCTATCGTTCCGACATTAGGTCTATAAATGAGTGAATGAGTGAACATTAACGTCGCACTGTTCAGCAACACGAGGGCTTTTGGCGACGGTTCGCGTAATTTTGAACCATGGTCAAGTGATCGCGGACGACACCTGAGCTGGCACAACCCTCTCCTAACTACTAAATCACACCAACGGGAGGATGTTTGAGCTCTCGACAGATTTAACGTACATCGCTCCCCTGCACGGCGGGTCTTCAGTGGTACTGGGATCGAAGTCGTGACACGCTAGCCAATGCCTAGACCACTTGGCTACCGCGGCCATTAGGTCTATGAATTCGTTGTAGAAAGATCGGGGTTAATTCTCGAGGAAATCCTGCATGGCTTCCTTCACCTCGTTGTCCAAATAGAAACGTAATTCTCTCTTAAGTTGAAAAAGTGAGAAAAGGCTGCAGGGAGACAAATTCGGACTGTACAGCAGGTGTTCCAACACTTTTTAACGGAATATTTTTAAGGTTGTCTGGGTTTTGCGGGAGACGTTTAGGCTGGTATTGTCTTGGATATCTGATATCGCTTGCCACCCTTCACGAAGACTTTTGCACCAATTGTTCGAACATTGGTGTAATTGTTTTAGCCGTAAACTGCTACCATTTGCTGATAGATGCCCACATCCAGCTCATCTTCCGCAATCAGAAACAATACAACCTCGCTTTGTTCCGATATGGATACATCCAAGACTAATGCGACTTTACTTTTGATCTACTTCCTTTACCACGAACTGGTTTCATTATTACACGTCGTAAGTGGTAGACACTTCCTACCTCCATTTATATCCATGTTCGAAAGCGCTTCTATGGCTGCAATAATTCTGACACAATTACTGGTGTCAAGTTTTAATTTGGGATACCCTTATATAAATAAACATGAAATAAACAAGTAATGTAAAAAAAATTTAAGTCAATTCCTACTAAGATTTAAAAAATTTATTTTAGTTACTTTTTATTAAATAGTTACAATTAATGTAAATATGTATATACATATGGCAGAATCACAACATTAGGTGTCAATTAATTTTTATTCATTTCCATTAAAGTATCGTATTGTCATCCAAAACAATCGTGTGTATAAAATTTCAATTCAACTGAATGCTTTGAAACGTGAGGAAAATAAAATCTTTGAAAGTTTTGACCAAGTTGCTAAAAATGACGCCAACGTGGCTGTATCTTTAATTCTTTAAATAATTAATTTCAGAAAAATAATTTTAATTAATTATAATTAAATTATCGTATTGTTACCTAAAACAATAGTGCATAGAAAATTTCAGGTCAAATGATCGCTTTAAAATTGTAAGGAAAAAAAACTTTTCAAGTTTTGACACGCCAAAATGGTCGCTAAGTCACCAAAAATGATCTCAATGTTGCCGTATTTAAAATTCTTTGAATAATTAGTTTTAATCAATTAATTTGTATTATTTTTAATTAAATTACTGTATTATCATCCAAAATGAAGGTGTATATAAAATTTCAGCTCAATTGAGTGCTTTAAAATGCGTTTTATTAACGATTGAACATTTAAACAAAATAAATATAGAGAGAGTGTGAACTAATCGTAGGAATTGAAAAAAGACATAGTAATTATTAGAAATGAATTTCAATATGTGATTTTTATTCTGCAGGATACGAAAGCAGACTGATTAAACGAACTATTAATCAATCGGATTCAACCAATGGGAGGAACAGTAAACGAAGTCTTATTCCAACGGAATCCTACGCAAACCTTTTAGCCAGAGATTTAGATTCAAGAAAGCGAGGTATACAAAAAGGTTTTATTGCTTATGTGACAATTAATTATAAAAACAAAAGAATTTAATTAAGTTAGTAATAAAAGTATATATATATATATATATATATATATCTTTTGTATATATTCTAGTAGGACTCAAAAGTTCCTGGACTCAGTCTATAAAGTAAAAATTTTTGCAGTAGAGCGACTACAATAACAATTCTGCCTCTTTCCTGTAAAAAGTTAGTTCCAAATCACGTGATCTGTGGGTCGCCATGGCAACGTATTTGAAGGCGGATGTATTTAGTCGCCGACGATTGAATGAAACTGCACCTGTTGAGTGGATTTTGGATATAAATTTTTGTGTTCGTTAGGAAAAGAGTGCTACGGAGAATTTCGAAATTTTGAAGCAGGTGTAAGGCTTTGATACGTTATCGCGAATGCATGCTTTTAAGTGGCATTGACATTTTTGTGAAGACAGGTAAAGTGTCGAAGATAACAAACACTGTAAGGTCTCCACAGATTACCCGTAAAGCTGAAAACATGGAAAAGGTTTCTGCGGCGGTACATAAGAACAGGCTTCAAACAATAGCAGAATCAGTTGGGTTAACCTCAGCCACATGTCAATGGATACTGACTAAGGATTTTAACATGCATAGGGTGTGTCAATACATCATTCCCCGCATGTTAAGCGAAGACCAATCAGCAAATGAAATTAAAAGTGCATCGCAGGCTGAATTAAAGGACATGGCTTAAAATGGATTCCAGAAATGTTTCGATGACCTTTAGAAGCCATGACAGAACTGTGTTGTTGCTCAAGGGTCATATTTCGAAGAAGAATGTGTTTCAATAGTTTAATTAGAAATATTTTTTAAGTTATAGTCTCATCCGGGAACTTTTGAATCTTATAAAGTATATTCTAAAATGGCAAGTAAAACACATAGTTTCAGAATGACGAGAGAATCTCAATTTTACTTTGTAACTGGTACAATTCCGGCTCTTCTATTACTCTTCTTGGAGGAATCTATTCTTAACTGTGAGTTTAGTTTTAAAACCACTTTCCGTAGAGATGACCTAGTTCTATGCAAATATAACTACTATTTAAATCCTGACGTTAAGCATGGGAGATTAATGGTTAATCGTTAAATCTAAGAATAAGAGGAGGTGAACTGCGACTGGGAGTCACGCTTCCTGAAATTAATAATAGTTTTAGAATCCACCAGGAGTTGTAGAAGTAAATATCATTGGAGCTGACCGAGCTATCAGGGTTCGAGAAGGATCGGCACGAAGCTAAGTTATTTTCAATAATTTTAATTTGTCAGATTAAGTGTTTGGATTTCCGATTGCTCCCAGAGTTAAGGCTATAAAGTTGTATACTATTCATAAAGTGTTAACGATAGAATAAAAGTTGTGCTATTTTTATTATCCTGTCTGGTTCTTCCTTGAAACCTCTTACACTCGCAACCGCGACAACTTCCAAAAAAAAACCAACTTCATTTTTTGAATTTTCACTTAAATTTTCAATTCAGAAAAAATTATTTTTCATAAAACTTTATATTACATTGAATATTTTTCTGAATGAAGATTTTGTAATTGCTAAGGTAATATACATATCAAACTTTTTCATTCATTAAAAAGAATCGGGCGTAAAATTTTTTTTATCCGTATTGATTTTAAACCTCCTTAAATAGAATGGGCTTAATTCATGTGACGTCATTGTCACACGACAATCTCGACTTTCCAGCCAATCAGCTCATAAATTCATGTGACGTCATAGTCACACTATGAATACATAGTCCCGTGTTTCCAGCTAGTCAGTTCATGAGTTTCGCTGTTGCCAAAGCTTGTTTTTGCGGAAACTTTCTTTTTAATAGTATTTATTTATTAACAATAATAACGTATGTACTTAAGCAAAATGCAATGGACTCGATTCATCTGACGTCATAATCACATGATAATACGCTCAACAAATTCCCACGTGTTTGATTCAACTGAGTATTTTGGCGGCATTTTCGGATTTGCATCTCTACTATCATATAACAAAATAAAACCCCTTTTCCCCCTTAACTTAAAAAAAAATACAATTTTTATTTTTATGCAGAGCAGATAGCTTAATAATTTTTTTTTAATTTCACATTAATATGTTTTTTTTTATTGCAAAATTACGTTTCGTAAATTTTCGGAACACTTATCGCTAAAATAAGTTGTTTGGCAATCAATTCTGGTCACCAAAAAAATTGAAATGGCCACCTCCCTGTTCTATACTTTAACACTGAATTTTTAAATATAAAGGATTTTGTTCATATAATTGAACAATCCATCATTTTTTGAAACACAATGTGGCTGGCAAACTAATTACTAAGCCTAAAAGTGTTCAAAAACACAAGACGCGAGGTCAAAGAACAGAAGTATGAACAAAACTTAAATCTAATGTATATATTTAATAACTATACGATTAGCAAAAGACTAGAAAATATATTTAAAAAAATATTTAGAGTACTAAAAAAATTTAAAGAAAATATAGAAAATTTGAATGTATGCAAAATCGACGGTTAGCACTCAACCACAAGTGTAATACGATTAGCTGTTATTATTTATTTGATAATCACGTGGCAATCTCTAAATTATCACAGCGTCCTCTGGTGATGAATCGACCCCATAGAGGTTAAAAAATATGCGTGTAGTATGAGATTTTTTAAAAAAAAATTTGAATTACTTCTTGAAAAAGTTTAAAGTTTGAACATCTTTACCTTATTCATCTTTTTGAAATTGTATCCAAATTTAACAAGTAGAGCAAGAAGTACAATTCTAATATCTGCTTTGAATTCAATGGGAAACGCGTGATTGTATTTATCAGGTGATTGTTATGAATTTTGCTCATTCACCTACCTACAATGAAGGAAAGTATTTTCGAGACTTTACATGTCTTTTTAGTGACATGATAACCAGATATTTAAAATGCAATCCTAAGAAGAAAGGCACTGAAAGAGAAGAAACTTGACAAGCAGAGAAATCAGCAACGCATGTGAGGTTTATTGAGAAATGATACGCGTAACGCAAAACAACGTCGGCACAGAAGATTGCTAATGGCGATACACGTAGCAACACGTCTACATACAGAGTCACTAAGAAGTACCTATGTATCCTGAACTACATTCTCTCATGATTTTTTGGATACCATGTCCCCTTAAATTGTTAAAGGAGTCTCTCGAGATATGCACGTCACATTCTCAGATTTTTTAATGGAACAAATGAGTTTCGAAAGATCGGGAAGTTGTTGAACGTAATGAACATTCTGGTCGATCTGTGACTTCAAGAACCGGTCATGCTCATCGTTTTTGTTCGATATTAATGACATCATCAGGATTGAATGGGTACATCAACCCCAAACGATTAACGACTACTACAATGAAATCCTAAGAAAACAGAGAAAACAGTCCTTGATGGACAAACGCATTGCTGTGCTCGAGCATCTTACTCACTAGTTTTTAATTAAACTAGTTTTAGATTAAAAATTTTAATCTTTGAAAAAAGTATTTAATTTTATATTAATTTTTGTATTTTTAAAATATTTTTGTATAATAACAGGGTTTTCTTCAAATATTTTTTATATTACTTGATCTTGCATAATTTTGAATAAGTTATATACTATTTGATTAAAAGAATTATAATATTTAATAATCTCGCGATTTTTTAAGATAAAATATTCTTTATTCTGAATGTATATTTCAAATATTCCAACAAGTAACCATAGCAACCAAATATCTGAAATTCAAAGGAAAATTTTGAAACAGAATTATTCTCTATAATCGCTTAAGTATTTATGTGCTTCTGGCTGAATTTTAGGTCTTTATTTCTAAAACAACACTGACCATGCAAGCTATACTTAACAATGAGTGCCAAGTAAAGAATTTTTATTAAATTTTTTTTAATTGCATTATTTCTTTTAATGAAAAGATTTTTGGTTAGTTGTTTTGCTAAACACTTTCACGTGTTTTTTAAACAATTTGTAGACTTTCAATTTACTTTACTACTACCATATGCTGCTAAAAAGGGTTTTCTATCACCTTTTGGTAGTACTATTTTGTTAAGAAATATCAAAATGATTCAAATTTTAAAAAAGCTCTAATTGCATTTAAAAACAATTTTTTAACATATTTTTAGTTAAGAATTACATGGATTCCTTAAATGAGTTGGGTTCAGAGAGCATAAAAGCAGAAATGATTCACGAGCATGCCGTTGTTCCGACAAATTCTTACTACAATTTACCAAATACATTTGAAGTAATGCCATCACTGAGGAATAAAGGTATGTTTCAACAGGGTAATTCTAAAATTAAGGGGAAAACTTAGAGGGATGGTAGAGCTCACTAAAACAACTTTTGTATAGGAATATATGGGCGGAAGTGCAATGTTGTTGAGGCCCAAACAGAAAAAATAACACATTAACAAAAGTCCATTTGTAGCAAACTTAACTAGGGATTCGGTACAGAAAACGTTAAAACAGTTTTATAGAAATTGCATCAGTCCAATGGTAAAACTCTCCAGACGGTTGGTTGACTGAAATATAGACGACATGCCACAGCCCTTGTGCTGGATGTTTTATCCACATGGCCCAAGATGATTTCTTCCAGATGTGTTTGTGGTACAGTTCTCTATCTACCCCTTCCCTCAGTATTGGCGATAAATGAACCATTTTCAGACAGCTGTCGATGTAATTAATCGCTGAAACATTTTGTGGTTCGGCATTCGTCTACTTGGAAAGCGTTCTTGATGCAGCCTTTACGCAGCTCTGCCTTTACCATTAGCAGCACCGTAAATTAAATGCGTCTGCTTTTTCGCTATTAGTAAAATCACCCTTAACAAGGGAAATCTCAAGCACGAATGCTAATTTTGATAATGCAGAAGATCACTGGCACACCGCTTTTTCTGCCTTAACCGCTTTATCTTCAATATTGTCAACCAATCCCGCCAAGCCATAGCATGCGTGACGGTTGGTGAAAACAAACTAAAATTGTTTTAAAAATTTTTCTCTACGAATTATTCATTAAGTATGCTGCTAATGAACATTTTATTTTTCCTTTAATGTGTTATTTTTTCTGTTTGAGCCTTAACGTGGAACTTCAGGCCATATATTCCCCATACAAAAATTGTTTGTTAATTTAATGAGCATACCATTACCTTAAAAAGAATAGGATTTAATTCATAAACACTTTAATTGAAAAATACTTAAATCTTTTTATACATAGTTTTCTATGCTTCTAATATGTATTACTTTCTTTTATCATATCGCATTGTTGAGATTTAGCAGTAATTTTAAAAAAATGAACTGCATATCAACCCGTATATTGAGCAATTTCCTCTTTTTGGAGAATCTTTCTAAATTTAAATCTTATGAAATTTTATTATTTATTTTATTAATTATTATAAACTATGATTTATTACTGATAAATAATATAAAAAATTATTACTAGTTATTAATGAAGTTTTAATTATTATTTATTTGCTTAATTATTATTTATTATTAATTTTATTTTTATTATTTCTTATTAAAAGGTTTCGTAAAAGATAAAGGTTAATACAACACTTTTTATACCATGCCTAATACTTTAATATTAAAGTTCAATATTTTTCGCAAATTTTATCGACTGTATATAGAGCATAACGAAAATATTTTCGTCGCATCCGTTCGAAAGTCCATTAAGATATCGAAAACCATTTTTGCTTGTGACCAGGATAACTTTAGTCTTATTGAAATTTAACACAAGGAATTATCTCTTCCAGAAATACATTAGAATATTTCTTTAAAAATTAATTTTGAGTTTTTCGGAACAAGGTATGCCTTTTTTTAGTGGTATTTAGTTGTAATGCTTCTTCTGATGAATAAATCAAGCACCCATAACCTTTCCATGTCAATAAAATTGAAAAACATTATCAGCATGTTAAGTTTTGCTTTTTCAACAAAATTTGAAATAGAGCTTTTTCTTTTAAATGTATTATAAAATTCCCAATGATTACTTTTCGTGCTCTTTATTTTAAGGTAATTCCAATTTCTTCTTCAGTGCTTAAAGCAGCGTTTCTCAAACTGTGGGCGTGCCCCTCTGAGGGGGCGTAATAACTCTACAAGGGGGCGCAAGCATATTGAAAAGTCGAAAACAAAAGATTATTTTTAAAACTACATTAATTTACTGAACGTAAGCAAACAAAACGCATTCTGACATAATAAAAAAATAAATTTTACAATTACATTTATTTCACACACTTTAAATGTATCAGTGCTGCACAATGTATTTTATAGTTAATTTAACAATACTAAGTTAAGAACAAGTTTAATAATTACCAGTGACTTTGTATGTACAATTATATACAAAAATTAACACTCATCTTGATAATTCGTACGCTTTATAATTAATCCCTTTAACTGCCTATTAAAATTTACCGGATTCACTCCCCAATGCCACCATTTTCCACGCAGGCGCGCGTATGTGATGGAGGAATAAATAAGGAAATCCTCTGAAACAAGTAAATCCTTCGCAAATACTGTCAAGGTCCTTTTAATACATTCCAAAGCCTTCTGAATAATTTTATGGATGGCAGTGCACAGAAAAGATCATACTTCGGAAAGACGTATATATACGTCCAGAAAATTAATGATTTGGCTGATCAAGACGTATATATACGTCGGTGGTACTTAGAAGGTAAAAGCAGTATTGTAGCCATAACGTCAAAGTATAGTATTATTGAATCCAATGCATTGTTATTGTATGGAAAAGGGTGCAAGGAAAATTATATTTGATTATTGGGTAGCAAGTATTGAAAGTTTGAGAAGCACTGGCTTAAAGCAATGAAAAGGTATTTTATCTTAACCTTTGACTGTTTTTCATAAATGGGATACGTTTATACGTTTTTATGGTATTTAAAATTTAGTTTTGATCTATTGAGAGTTTCACTTCGCTTTGTTTCTTTGCAGCTAATGAAAATATTCGAACTCTCAGAAAACGAAAGCAAGTCGACGAAAGAGGTCCACCAAATTCAAAAATTGGACACATAACAAGTAAGATATCATTTTTTACTTGTAGTATATAAATAATAAAAAAATAGTACGGATAAGAACTTAAAACATGATTATCTGGAAAAGTCAAGAATTTAATTAATTCATGGATACACAAATATATACTTTTTACAAATTTTAAAAATATTCTTTTTATATTTCCAATATGTCTGCTCCGAGGGCTTAGAGGTAGGGTGCCCGCCTCGTAAGCCTATGGTTGTGGATTCGACCCCGGCTGGAGTCAATAGGTTTTCTGGGTGCAAAAAACGTAGGCATCCATGTCATGTAAAAGATTCCTTGAGAATCAATTTGTGTTGCTCTGGTACTCTCGGCGAAATTAAAACACGACAGGGTTCAGCATCCAAAGAGAGCTTGAATTAAAGTCCATCATTAGGGTCCAGACCAAGAGTCGGCAACCTTTTAGCTGTGGCGTGCCAAACCAATCTACCAATATGATTCAGCGTGCCACACTGAAGGACATTTTTGAAACAATTCGATGCATGCGCAGTTAAATAATAGAAAATATTATAGATATTTACAGCTTTATTATGTATTAATTTTGCATCTCATTTAAAAATATTCCTTCGTAAAAATAAACTGCATAAAATTTTACTATTTTTCAACAAAAATAAAAATAATTAAAATGTGCACATATTATATATTTTTAAAAATATTTATTAAAACAAGGAACAGAAAACAAAAATAAAACTTAGTGCTTGCACCGAGCTGTTTTCATATCGCAAAATCAGGGTTATAATTTGACTCCCAATTTGACACGATTCTGTGCATTCATTTCTTAAGGGAACCAGGACATGCTCGGAAGTGTAAAATGCCAAAATTAAGACCCTTTGTTTATGAGACATATATTTTTCAAAATTTTCAATAGAGCTTAGATATTTTACGTTCTTAATAAAGATAATTTAATTATTCTGTAGAACTACAAAAATAGCTTTTTAGTTCAAACGTTTTTTTTCCCTACTTCATTTAAGTAATACATAATTTTTGAGAACTCATAATACATACTTATGTTTAGGTACCATTTTTTAAAAAAGTATCTTTTTTTTTCTGCAAAATATTTTTTACACTTATATAAAACAATACACACAAAAGACAGTGAACCTATTTTTTTTAGTGAAAATTTAGTATAGTTTCTTTAAAAAAAATTATGAAACTTTGAAATTTGGAAAATTTCTATTTTTTTGCTTTTTATATGCAAAAAAACAATTTTTAAAAATTTAGGCACTATTTTAATGGAAAAAAATTAGGTTCACTATATGCATAGACATCTTGTATAGAAGTATAAAAATTCTGGAATCTTATAGTGCAATAGTGTTTTTTAAAAATGTACCTAAATGCAAAAAATATGCTTTTGAGAAAAAGTGAAAAAACTAAGGGTCAAAAAAGGCGTGGTCATTTGTTACAATTTTTATTTTTTTATATTTTAGGGCTATTTTATCAACAAACATATAAGTATTATACATTTTTAAGTTCAGAAAAATATGCACTATTTTTTAGAACTAAAATTGAAAAATCGATTTTTTGAAAGCATATGATGTCCTGGTTCTCTTAAGCAATTTCTTTGCGGACTCGAAATTTTTTCCTGTGAGGAAAGGGTTTTTACTTAGATATGTAGAACCAAAAGCAGAATACATGCAATTTTCTCTTTTTAAACAATTAAATCTCTCCAGGAATGATATTCAGTAATTTACAAAATAGCTGTGTTGGTGAGTCCATTACATCTAGGGATATTGCTGGTTCAATGATGGAGGAATTCTGCTTTGAGAAATCTTTGAAAGCAATCCATGGCGTAGCAGACGTCAATGAATCGTGGGAGCAAAAACTGACACATCTGAACGCGTGCTCATGCTGTACTAACGCATGAAAGAATGTTGTAAGGTCCGCCACTACGACACAGATGAAGTGTCGTCCCCTGATGAAGTCCCATTTTGACGATTTTTTTTCCCATCATTACTGACGAAGGATAAAGATTCTTTATTTTTTATCTCTTCCACCCATGATCACTGTTGTGGCATCCCTCTCCAAGCGACTGGCAACTTCACAATACGAAGGTCCACCCTTACGGACGCTGATCATACGCACTCGTCTGAAATCCGTTAGTTGCCCATACGACGTTCTTATTTTTTGGCGAAGCATAATAACTGCTAGTCAATCATTCAATTCCTACTATTAGCTCACTTTCTCTCTATATTTATCTTGTTCAAGCTTTCAATCGTTAATAAAATGCATTTTAAAACACTCAATTGAGCTGAAATTTTATATACACTTTTATTTTGGATGACAATACAGTAATTTAATTAAAAAATTCCTACTATTAGCTCACTTTCTCTCTATATTTATCTTGTTCAAACTTTCAATCGTTAATAAAATGCATTTTAAAACACTCAATTGAGCTGAAATTTTATATACACCTTTATTTCGGATGACAATATAGTAATTTAATTAAAAATAATACAAATTAGATTAAAACTAATTATTCAAAGAATTACAAATACAGCCACGCTGGCATCATTTTTGGCGACTTAGCGACCATTTTGGTGACGTGTCAAAACTTGAAAAGGTTTTCTCTCACATTTTAAAGCGCTCATTTAAGCTGAAAAATTCTATACACCATTGCTTTGGGTAACAATACGATAACTTAATTATAATTAACTAAAAATTAATTGACTGAAAATAATTATTTAAAGAATTACAGATACAGCCACGTTGGCTTCATTTTTAGCGACTGGGTTAAAACTTTAAAAGATTTTTTTTCCTCACGTTTCAAAGCATTCAATTGAACTGAAATTTTATATACACGATTGTTTTTGGATGACAATATGATACTTAATGATAATTAATAAATTTCATTGCTACTTAATGTTGTGATTCTGTCATATGTATATACATATTTATATTTATTGTAACGATGAAAGAAAGTAATTAAAATAGATTTTTTTTTTTGTTGATCTAAGTAGGAATTGACTTAATTTTTTTCTTTTTTCATTTTGCTTATTCATAGTAATCAGATGACGCTGACAACTCATTTAAAATTTTAGAGGGTGCGCTTCTTGGCCACTCTTAACACAAGCGTTATCACTTTGTAATTTAATCATTTGCAAATCCTAATCTGTTTTCTTTTCCTGCAAATTTTGTTTAATTTCATACTCCTTCATGCACAAAGATGGAGCTTAGAGGTTCAAACCCATTCCATACAACTCTAAAGATTTCTAGTTTTTAACATAGACTTTACATCTACAGTTATTTTTTAATCTAAATCCCTCCCATAAAAGTAGTCTTTGTATGCCGCTGATTTATGGTGTTTCAGTTTTCATAAATAGTTTCTTCTGTAAGGGTGCTTATTAAATGTATTCGTGGGGGGGGGGGACACAATTTTAAGGTGGCATACTATTAAGTAATAATTTTGAATAATTAAAGATACACATTTCAAATTATTTTACAATGTATCAAATACTTTTCTTTCAGTTAATTCCCATCTTTTAATTTCGACACCGAATTATAATGCAACACATCTTACTCCTTCATCAACAGAACGGGGAACCACAAGTGAGTGATATTTATGTTTATGTTCTTCAAAAATTCTTTTTGGACTCCAAAGGAGTAATTATAACTAAGTACTCATAGCACTTTATGTTATACAATAAATTACAAGACAAACAAAAAATTATTCCAATTGTATGCTAATTCTAGTATTGTATCGCATTAGACGTAAATCTCATTTAGTTTTATTGCAAATTATCGATTTGATAATTGTGCAGTAAATAAGAAACAAGGTAAGGGATGTAAAGACAATATTTAACCCTTTTTGGGCCTTGGGAAAAGTATTTCCCATCCACGTAATCTTACAAAATACACCTGTGGGAAGCGTAAAATCCATTATAATATATTTCCCTTGCTATTATAACGATGGGAAGATTAATTCCCCTTTCAGTTTTGTGCTACTGCACATAACCCAGCGATTATGACATCTGTAAATCAGATAAAAAAAGATGGTACGAAAGAAGTACCTTGTTCAAAAACTATTGCTGTATGTAACGATATCATGGAAAGCATTAATCTCTTCGATCCAAAAAAAAGTAAGATATCAATTAAGAAGATCTGCAAAATGGTGGCATCGCATCTTTTATTTTCTTATTGACCTTGTCATCATAAATAGTTTCATTCTGTGGCAAGTGAACAAAAGAAGCAGAAATTTAGGCGATCTAACATTCCGTATAACAATAGCTCGTCAGCTAGTAGACGGATAAAAAGGAAAGGACGTCCTGCTAGCTTCCAAGGGAAGAAGTATGTAGTTCCAGATGAGGTGCGCTTAACCAATGTAGAAAATCATATACCAAAGATGGTTTCCAACTATAGATGATGTAGGAAATGAAGCAGAAAGGGACAAGAAAAAAGAACCCACTACGTGGGTGCAGAATGTGATGTCCCCTCGTGCATTGCATGAGGCTTCCCATCTTTTCATCGCAAATAATCACCATTAAATTTAATTTTCTTTATAACGGTGGATGGTTCCTTGGGAAGTATTCTTCCCACAGTTAAAATTTAAATGTAAACATAAAACTCGGCAAAATAAAATATATTTCCTTAAATGCTATTGTTTATATAATTTTTAATAAAACATAAAAAACTGCGAGAAATTCAAAAGAGAAACAAATGACCCACGAATAGGTTTAGGTCCAGGAAATCCATAAAAAGTTGAAAGGTTTAATGTCTGAAATCTAAAATCAGCATCGCTTCCTGGAGATCGAAATAGGAGAAGTTATCGAATGTATGACTGGCTTTTTTTAAAAAAAAAAATACTTTTTCGGTAGCAATTCAGAGACCACAGAAAATTTAGTTTCGCTTTGTACTTCCTTTCAAGTGAATTTCCTTTCAACAAGGATGTTTTCGTCGATGAAATTTTTAATCAGTTCCTCAGGAACAAAACTGACCTCAGGATGTTTGGTCAATCCCTGTCTGAGGAACAACCCTGGTTCGATTACAAGAACCCTAAATGTAAGATAATTTCAAGGAAGTCATCAGCTTCCTCCTTATGATTTAAAGCTAAATAAGAAGGTCTAGACCTACTTCTCATATCTGAATTATTCGTAGTACTTGTAGCTTTTATATAATACTATATATTTCAAACATTTTGAATTATAGGAAATGTATTATGTAGGTCTACGAATGGAAAAGAAATGCAGCTATGTGTTTCTAGAAGGTTTTAAATTTAAAAACAATAAAATCATACATACAATTATTAATTTAGATTATAAAAATTGATTGTTTTAATTTTGAGAAAATTTGACTATAAAGGTTCCCATGTAGTAGTGTTTCTTTTATTTGTAAGTCTCATGCTAACTTTATAGAGTTAAATAATAATAATTATCATTAATTTGAATATAATAATATATTATTATAATATATTAGTTTGAATCTGATAAAACAAAAACAAAAGAACAGATGGAAAATTTTTTAAAGGAATTGATATTTTTTTTTCACTTTTCTGTTTTTTATGTCTTTTTTTTATCATCTGTTATTTTGAAGAAAAAATAATTACTAATATTTTCAAAAATTAAAAAAATCTTTTTTTTAGAAATTTTTTTCATTATTATTTTATGATTATAATTATTATATCATCATTATTTTTCTCTTTTAGAATAAAATACATTTTCAAGTAAATACAATAGTCCAGATTTGAGTAGGATAGCAAAAATTTCATATGATTAGTATTTCATTAACGAATTTAAAATGGCTAGCAAAAAAGAGCCTTAAGAATACATTAATAATAACTGAAGCTTTTGAACGAGTGCTGTTTTGTTGAATTTATGTACAAACAGGGGTGTAGCTACCACCGTATTAGCCGTATCAATGATACGGGGCCCCTAACTTATAGGGACCCCAAAATGTGTAAGCAAAAAATCACAAAATATTACGGGGACCCCAAAAAAGAGCCTTCAGGGAATTTTGATACGGGGCCCACTAAAGACTAGCAACGCCAGTGTGTACGAATTTAATAAATATAAGAATATGAAAATATAAGGATTTTTCCCAAATGAAAAGAGGACTCATGCAATCGCGTCAGAATGAGTGCAACTATAGTAAAGAGAAACAAAGGACGGTATGAAGTGTACACCACATACGATGTTTAAAAGTGAAACTTGTTAGTGATAGAAGAAATTATTCGAAAGTAGTCATGCCATACGATGCATCCAGATCGGAACAATGTGCGGTAGTACGGTTTTTTATTGCAAATGGGGAGTTTACTGAGGGTATCTATTTACGAATAATGGCAGTCTATGGCAAGCACTGCCGAGGTAGAATGTCTTGAAGCAGTTGATGTAAAAGTTTTCGAGAAAGGCAATAAATGACCGTTGGATCTCCATGTCAATATCTGCCCACACGTCCCCCGTAAAACCCAGGCAACTTTAAAAAATTACTTTGGGAAATGTTAGAACACCCACCGAATAGTCCGGATTTGTCACCTTGGGATTTCTACGCCTTAAGGTCACTTAAGACAGTATTACGTTTCTATTTGGGGGATAAAGTAATGGAATCTGGGTTGGACTTGTCCACTTTTCATTTGGGCAACCCTCATAGATGAATATCGCATTATGACTATCAACTTCTAAGGCAAGATTCAATGTGGAAATAAGATAAAATTATTTATTACAAATACTTTACATTATACCAATATTACCTCTCTGATAAATCATGGCTCAAAATAAGAGGTTTAGGAAAAGAGTCACAGCAGACATTTGTTGTACTCTAATTTAGTGATGTTCCTGTGAGCTTTATGTCGTGCATAGACAAAGAAAGAGACAAATTCTTAATTTGTTATTATAATTATGAGTCACATTACAAGCGCATTTTTTAATCGAACAGAAATTGCTGATCGAAAGCGAGAAAGTTGAATATTTATCAACAGAAAAAAAATTTAGTGCTACAGCTGTACTTGTGATAACAGCCTTTCATGCTTCCATTAAACTATAAACCACAGCTGTAGTTAAAGATAAAATTACTTTAAATACACAGATATCCTATTAAAAATTAATGATTAGCAATTGCAAAATGAAAACAACTAAATTAAATTTGAAATAAATAATAGCTTTTGATGTATGTATTTTTGCATATTGTAAGTTTTTGATGCATAACTTTCATAAGAAGTAGATAATTAGTAAACTTTATAAAAATTCGAAGTAATTAACATTGATAATATGAATAATTTATGTGGGAGTTACTGAGCAGAATTCGAACAAAGGTTGTCTTCCAGTGAGTGCCTTCCCGTTGTAGCCTTTGAGGAAATGAAATGGCGAATCTTTTATCAAAAAAAGGCACGAATATCCTCCACAAATACCTACTAGAGGCCTGCCTCTTCACTCAGCAAAACTTGAAATTGATAGGATTCATAAAAAATATTTTCGAGGTGCTGCCGCCAGTGCTGCCAAAAATAAGTCATGGAGGGTGCTATTAAAACCTAACTGTGTCTCGGACTCTCCTCGTGCTGCTGCTGTGGCTGAGTTTAGATTATTGACTGGGCATGACTGTGTGCCTTTGGGCTCATTTGTTTCGTTTTAACCTGCCTGACTCCCCTATTTGTGTTTTGTGTGCTTCTGGACAAGTCATGGACGCTGCTCATCTTGACGTGTGGCTCTACACTTAAGAGTTTGAACTGTATCGTTAAGAAATATTGGAGAGCTCATTGCTTAATGACCTGATAGTCAATGGCTAGGCATTTTATAAATAAATGAATAACTTATGTGAAATAACTTTTGATGTAAAGTCATTTTATGACTGTCAACTACAATGAAAAAATTTTGCAATGATTAAAAAATAACTCTTGATGTAAATTTTTGTGAGAAAAAAATAATTACCATATTTATTCATTATTAAAATTATTTCACCGTATTTATGGAACTTTTTCTTGAAGTGTTCTCAGTCAATCGACCTATCTATAAAACATATGTTCTATGTTTTGAAAAAGCTCATTAAGATATCATCTATTTGGGGAAATTGATACTCTCGTATTACACTGTCGACCAACATTGCTAAGCCGAAAGATATCCACTCTAAATTAAAAATCTTCTAACATCGTTTCTGTATTTGCTCGAAAATAAACTCTCACACACACTTCTTTCTTAACAGTCCGTCGGCAAATAAACTGATGAAGATTTATTATTAAGCATTGTATTTTTTTAAAAAAACACGTTCATTTGAAATAATCGTAACATCAAATAACAACTGCATTATTCAAGTGGTATCAACACCTTTAATTGCATTCAATATTATGACGAAAAAGTCTTTTTGATGAAGACGCAACCTCATAGATCCTCATAAATGCGAATCTAAATACTATCGTATTGTTCTGATATGCTTCTTATTTCAACACTTTGCTTTAGTCCCATAGTTTTTCTGAGTTATATATTGGACCGCATTTTAGGAAATACTCCACTGCGTTCGTTCCATAGAAAATAGGTCCCAAACTTTAATCATTTTTCTTGACAAAGTGAAAGAAGAGTAATACAAAAAAATGTACCATTTATAAACACTGTTATTATTTTAGAGCAGCGGTTGCCAAAATTTTCGACCTCATGGACCAGTAAATTAATCATATGAAAACCGCGGACGACTAATAGGTTTTATATATATTTATAAAAATATTTTGATCTAAGAACACATAAAATGTACCTAGTTAATAAAATGAAACTAGAAATTGTAAGCAAATTACGAAAGCTTTATTGATAAACCATAATAAAATAAACAAAAACTGTAAAAACAAAACAATTAAAAAATATTTTAAGTGTTTCAAACTTTTAGTGTTATACATTACTAATGTGTGTGATGGATGTTTCTGCATACTTGAAATAAGACTATAGATATTTGGATCCAATGTTGTAACTGCAAGACATTTATTTCAAGCTGAGATCGGTACCGTGTTTTTAAGGCTGTGGCCGATCAAAAGGCTTTTTCACATGAATAAGCTGCACAGAATTGAATCAGAATTTTCATCACCTGTTCACTAAGAGAAGGGTATTTAGTTTTATCACATTTCCTAGGGCCGTTACCAAGGGCACCACATTTTTCTGAGGACCAGCGAAATTTTCTCGTGGACCACCACTTTGGCGACCTCTGTTTTAGAGCATGCACGATCAGTACAAAAGGGTTATTATTTCTGAGCATGCGCAAACAAGACTTATGAGTTTGGACCATGTGCGAGAACTGTTTTCCATTATTGACTATACATAGCTGCGTTTGGCGACGTTTTTCGATTCGATAAAATTGGTCGATGACATAATACGTAAATACCTACTTTTTTCTCCCTCACGAAATGAATCTTTTTAATTTCTTAAGTAAAGTAAAAGTTTGTTAAAGTTTTCTTTCACAAAACAATAAATATAAATATATCAGTATATTTAGTTGAGGTTCATTTATATTTTTTAAAAAGTAACTAAAATTTAATTGTTGCGAATTCGTCAGCCTATCTTGACTTTTCAGATTATCCCATAAATGGCACTAGCTATTTTTGTTTGTATATAAGAAGAGTAAGATAACTTTGTCAGTTCTCTTCATGCTTTTAGTCTTTGAAGTCAGTTCTTTTAATGTTTTTAGTCTGTGAAGTCAGTTCTTTTATAATGTTTTTAGTGTTTGAAGTTCTGGGTTTTATGTTAATAAAGATTTTTGTACTACTTAAATAAGTGGTCTCTCTCTTGCTTATGGATTAGAATTGGTGGGGGTGTACCTATATTTTTGGAACCTACACCAGTGTCGGGTAGATACATTAATAGTTTTGGGTGTTGGGGGTGAATTCTGAAGTCAGAGATATAATTCGAGAGTAATGCCTCAACATTAATTGTAACAATTTATTTTCATATTCTCCGATGTCGTGATTTTGTTTAAATAATCATACATTCTATAATCGACTATTTTATTTTTAAGAGAATCACTCCAACACAGAAGAGATGCATTTAGTCAAGTTAGTATACAAAGTCAAAGAAGAAGAGCTGGACTCAATATTTAGCAATGCGAATGAAAGCTTTTCTACATCAAAAGATCAAGAACCACTCACCACTCCTTCTTTAGACAAAGCCGTAAAATATCAAAATTCTATGATTAATCAAATGCTAAAAGCCATGAACAACAAACGGAAACAACATTTGGGATCACCCATGATGAATGATCACCATAATCACTCAGTTGCTCCTCAGAACAGACATGAACTAACTGAAATATTGCAAAACGAAAAAACACCAAGTACATTAGTACCGATACCTAAATTTGTTCACCCTATTTCACTTCCTTTCAAGGAAAATATCCCCCTAAGTCATCCGAAGTATCTCAAAAACAATACCTCGAGAAGTGTTATGTTGAATAACTTTCAAAAGTCTCTTCCACAGTTAGAAAATCTCTACAGCATTTTAACTTCCCACAAACATGGAGGTACACCGCTTGGTACTTCTAAAGCCGAACTGGAAAGCAGCCTTTTAAATCTCCTCAAAGAGTCAGGAGCTTTGGATTACCTAGCTGAAGAGGCAAGACATTCTCTAACGACACCCAGCGCAGTCACGCCTTCTTTGCTGGAATTATTGGAAATGGCTCTGTTTAAGTACGCAGATCTGCTGATGAAGAATGAAGTGGATAACAAAAAAGAAATGGACAAAGGCCTGGAGGAAAAAGTTGTTGAATTAGAAGTGGAATCCGAGGCAAATAGAACTTACTCGACGACGCCGGAAAATGAATCGAAATTTTCCACCAAGTATCTCTATTCCAGTAATCCCAATACGATGACAGCAGTGGAGAGTGGTTTCACTACCGTCGACAAACCTCTGAATAAATCTGCCAGAGTTCTTGCGCAACTGTCCAACTTGTACCGCGCTATTAAGGAAAAACCTCTGACAATGAAAAATGACAACTCTGGAAGAAGGATTCGAGATTCCGCTGTGAAGCATGAGAAAGGGGTCAAGCTTCCAGATGAAAGCACAGAGGAAATGATCACCAAAGATGATACCGATGACGTTTCAGATGCACCTTCAGATAACTCTGCTGAGGCCGAAAATCTAAAATCACTTCAAAATCATTCAACAGATGCGAATGGAGGTTCTAATTCCCATCTCAAAATAACAATATCGACTGCTGAAGACGAGAATGATGACGGAACAGATTCTGATGAAATTACAAACACAGCAGCAATTCCAGAAAACAGTTCCTATGAAGAAACAACGACATAAGAACGGTTTTAGCTATAAGTAAATAAGCTCTTTTTTTATTCCAAAAACTTTCATTTATTTTTAAAATCCTTCCTTTTAACAAACCTTTTGTATTACCGAATTTGGAAAAAAAAATTTAAAGTTTTTGAATGAGCAATAAAGAAGTTACACACACCCATATGTCCCTCAGTTTCTTGTGTTTCTGCGTGATATGTGTTCTAGATTATATATTCAAATTCTATCTTTATAAGCTTGTGCAAAATTAAGACAAATTGTATATAACGTCAAATTTTGGAAAAAACTAATAGACAGATTATAATCAAATTTAATATGTAAGTACATATTTACAACATAACAGAGAAAGAGACGTATATAGGGTGGTCCCGAATTCATGGCATAAACTTTAAGGGTAGATACAGAACATTGTAGCAATAATTTATTGTACAGGAATGCATGGGCGCAAGTAACACAGTGAGACACAAACAGGGAGAATATAAGAAAAGAGAAATAGAGTTTATCGGTTGGCGGTGAATGTTATCTGGGTTACGTACATGCGTTTAAGAATGACAGGATGTTCTGATCGCCTGTCGATACCGCATGCTGTTTCAGTACACTTCAACACTGATGTGAGCACTTAACTGAATGCCACATTTGGTGCACGATGGATTGGGCGTGGTGGACTAGTCCCTTGGCCACTCCCCCTCCCTCTCCCGATTTATCGAGTCTCGAGTACTTGTTATGGGAGCATCTGAAGAACCTTGTTTATGCGACTCCACTTGACTCAAATGAGGATTTTTCGCTCCTCGAATAACCAAAGCTACTGCACGTGTGCGTGAAATATCTGGCATCTTTGAACGTGTACGCCAATCGCTCCACCAACGCTGTCAAGTAGGTATCGCTATTGGTGGATGCAATTTTGAGCCATTACTTTAAACATTACACTTGTCTACGACGCTTTTATTAAACATTTCGACTTACCTTTCGTCTCTTATTTTTTGTGTGTGTGCTTCACCGTGTCACTTGCATCCAGTGTCGGATTAAGCGACATGGAGGCCCGTAGGCAGTCGAATTCTCGGGGCCCCGATACCTTATAATTTTATTACACAACGTTTTAGAAATATATTTCATTGCACTAATAAAATAACAAATTATCAGCAAATTAAAAATATATAAATAAACAATAATAATTCATTCGAATCTGTCATAAAAAAAACTAACTCTTGTAATAAAAAAATAACTAAATATTTGGTTTTCTCAATTTTTTGGCCGGGAATTCTTTTAGAACATCTTGAAATTCGAAGTTCTGCAAGACTTCGAATTCAATGCCATAATAGCAAGTGAGTTCAGCCTTTCTTGTGTTATTGAAGATAGATGACAGTTTTTTAGCATCTTTTATTTTGAAAAGCTTCGTTCACCAGAAGCATTTTTATTACATAAGACACCTGTATATTTTTAATGTTATCATAACATTGGAAAACATTTTTTGAAGCAAA
Organism: Trichonephila clavata; assembly: GCA_019973975.1. Lineage (NCBI taxonomy): Eukaryota > Metazoa > Arthropoda > Arachnida > Araneae > Nephilidae > Trichonephila > Trichonephila clavata. The sequence goes on along the minus strand of BMAO01015212.1, from coordinate 12,368 downwards.
TTTTTGAAAATAAGTTCAGATGATCGCGATGCTCTCTCTCTCTCTCTGGTACCATTTCTTCATTTTTAAAATCTTCTATTTGTAATATGAAAGGTTTAAAACATACTTTTCTAAAGTGCGGCCCAAAAGCTTTTAAAATGCAGCCGAAACGCAAATTAGGAAAATATTTCAATTTACACATTTTTATTTTAAAAAAATAAATGTATACACACAAAATATGCTGCATTAATTTTCGATTTAATTGAAGTGTTTAAAAGAAGATTTCAAGATTTTCGAGAAAACAAAGAGTATTTCAATACATTTACTAACCCCGTTTTATCTAAAAACAAACTTCAAATCTTCAAATTCAATACATTGAACTGCAAAGTGACATTCAACTGAAAGAAAAATTTGGGAATGTCTTTGTACTGGAGTTTTAAAGGATTTCCTACACCGCGATAAATATCCTCATTTTCACACTCATGCTTTATTAATGTCTTCAGCCTTTGGCAATACTTATATTTGTGAACAGTTATTTTCCAAGAATGAAGCATACAAAAAAAAAATAGGACAAAGATCACTGACAAACATCTTGAAAATGCATTAAGCATTGCAACTTCGTCTATTGAACCCGATATCGATTTGCTTGTTCAACACAAACGCAAATTCATTTATCTCATTAACTTGATTTTTTCCCATTTTAATGAAATCCAAACAAAAAGAAACAAACTTTTAAAAATTTTAAATAAATATTTACCTATTCATATCTAATTCAAATTTTAAAAATAATTATAGTAAAAATAAGTTAATTTATTTTAATGAAACAACATAGAGTTAAAATTTTTATTTCAATTTGTTAAAAAAATATTGTTTGTGTGGCCCAGAAAAAAAATTATTTTTGCAATGCGGCCCACAAGTGGTCATAATTTAGACAACCATGGTTTAAAATGAACCATTTCATCTGCGAATTTAAATTCGATGTGTCCTCAGGGTAATATTCTCTAAATATCTGGGCAACTTTTTAAATTTATGAATCTTCCCTTAGGGGGAAATCAACGAGAAATTCAAATAGAAAAGATATTTTACTACATGCTTCCAAATAACGTGAAAGTTCTTCATGTAAATTGCCTAATATAGGTAGATAAATTTCAGTTAGGAATTTTTCTTTTCCCTGAAGCACAACATTTTTTGTATCACCATCATCGCGCGCGCGTAATGTCACTTTCTTATTTGCCTTTCTTTCACATTCATAAAACATTTCTCATTGCGAATTTTAAAAAAATCCAGTAATGATTTCAGAAGATTGACGGCTATTTGAAGTTTTATTGATATCATTTGTAAAGATTTATTTACTCCATTGATACGGCTTAAGACAACAGCCCAAAAGCCTGCCATGATAGTATTTTCTTTCTTTGACAAGTCTTTCAGAAGGCATTTAGTTTCTTGAATTACTTGTAGCTTTTGAGTCATATCTTCAGCAATGACCTGCAAAACTTCCTGGAAACTTCTGTAACCTTTGGATAAAGCCATAGTAGAATAATATCTTGCCATCTTGTGTCATTAACATTTTACAACTAGATCAGTCTTTGCTGTTCTCAACATATTGTAAAATAATCGTCCAATGGTGTGTCCAGACTGATAAAAAGTTGTCCATTGCTTGTAGAAGCCCATTCTCCAACACAGCTTGCTGCCGCACATATTCCAACTAAATTTAGTGAGTGAGCTGCGCATGGAATGTAGTGTGCAAGCTAATTTATCTTTAAAATATAAGCTGGAAGACCATTGTAGCATCCTGACATATTTGCTGCATTGTCGTAAGATTTTTCCTTAAGTTTCTTATAGCAATGAAACATTTTTGGAAGGTCAACACAGGGCTGGCAAGTGCTTTTTTAGTGTGACTTTTTATGGGAATGAATGTTAGAAAGCGTTCTGCCACTTCAATGGATTCGTATGAGATATATCTGGTGCATAATCAACTCTCAGAGAGAAGTATTTAGCTTCCTGAATGCCCTTTAAAATATTTTCCTGATATTATTTCCCATTATTTCAATTACTTCTTCATATATTGTAGAAGACAAATAAAAAGGTTTTCATTTACCTTTATTGCCGTATCTAGCGATATGTGAACTGACTCGGTGATTAGTTCTAATATTCCTAAGTAGTTGTTATTATGTTGAGAACTAATTTGTTCCACATCTCCGCGAAACGCTAATCCACGTGATAAGAGAAATTTAATTGCTTACATTACTCTCTGCAGAACTTTGATCCAATATCCTTCTTCTTTATTAAATAGACTTTACAAAGAACTGTCAATTTGATTATGTGTGCGTCTTCTACAAATAAATGCCTGTGCACATTCCGGATGCGTTGAACTGTCTTCGTACATTTTCATCTTTTTTGCCGCATTCTTCCAGTCAGAAAATCCTTCCAAAAATTGAGTTTGGCAAGCAGATGTTTCACTAAATAGGACGCATGAAGAACAATATACATTTCCAGTGGATGGTGAATACATGAGCCATTATCTCTTCATTACTTAATCCATTACATGTTTTCGAAACATCATCGAGAGGGAAAATTTTCTTTTACAATCATCATACTGTCTGCATGAAGCCGAAAAATCATTGTCAAAATGTTGACATTCTGCAGAATTTCTTTAACCCCAGAAATTTAGTACGTCTTCGATAATATTTCGCCATAACCCAATGTTATTTTGATATTCTGGTCCAAGGTGGTTTCTGTTTTGAATATCTAACTGAGCATTCGAATCAGCTTGAATGTCATCGTGCATCTGAACTCCATCTTCCTCTTCTACAATTTCTTGTGGTGTAGAATCTACTGCTATAATTTCGCCTGTAGACGTATTTGGAGAAGAATCAAGTAGCTTTTCCGTTGATGTTCTACAAGTGAAGTCAAGTTGAAAAAGATTATATGTTTTATTCATTTGTTCAGCAGGCTTGTGTGATTTATTTATTATTTTTTTTCGTTTGTCTGCACTACTTAGGTACTTCTTCCTTATTAACGTCGACATTTTGGGATACAAAAATCTACAAAAATAAATAAATAAATAAAACAGTAATTCTTTATGTCTCAGCCAAAAGTAGGAGTTTAGATTCACTTCTTCATGGACGTTGATTTTCTTTCAAATTTTATTATAACTAAAGCCTAGTGTAAACTTTAGAAATATATCTTAGTATATAATTTACCATAAAAAAGATCATATTATTTTTTTGCAGCGTCAACTGTTTTATATATATATAAAATGAACTAACTAATAAAATAAATTAATCTAAATTAAGCCTTGATTATGAGCTCACCTCAGGAAAAGAAAAGCTAAATAACCTACCAAGATATTCTGTACTCTGTATGCAATCAAACATCCAGAGTCTGGATGAAGTCTGTGGACCCATCAGTAGGTGTGAATTGGATACAAGACGATGTTTAAGTCACAGACTTGAGCTGACATCACGGACTTTGCCAGGATGTTTTTGGAGCACTAACGGAACACGCTCTTGCGGGCCCCTAAAAACCGCAGGGTCCATAGGCAATTGCCTACTCCGCCTAATGAGTAATCTGGCACTGCTGGCGCCCATACATCCCTATACAATAAATGATAGTTACAATGCCCTGTACCTACCCTTAAAGCTTTTACCATGAATTCGTGTCCCCCCTGTATAATATTCAAAAGTCCTTTTATGTGAGTCTGACTATCACTAAGTCTCGTAGTACCAAGATGTTTAAAACCCACTTAGTGATATCGAATTGAAAACGAGTCTTTTTCGGGGTGTGGTCCCCTCTCTTATAGTCTCACGCGTGAGGATTTACTAAACAGGAGGCAGTTAAAGAGTCAGAGTAGAAGTTCATCCCACTCCTGCACAGGGACGTCTTAAGACTTTTTGAGGCTCTGGGCCCAGAGAAATCTTAAGATTTTTGAGGCCTTGGGCCATTATGCGAAAGTAGGCCCTACCTGAAATCTTTAAAAGTAGACAGTATATAGCATGCATTGTCAAATACTCATTCAAATGGAATTTAATACAAATAAATGAGCACGACTCACAATCTCAAAAACCTAGGCACAAACTGTTTCGACCGATGGTCGTATTTCGACTAAATAAGTAGAATGATTGTTTATGGTATTAGGCCTAGGCATGGACCACGATCACATAATAATGCAGTATTACCACTTTTGACAATTGACATACAGTTTGAAATTCCCTGTTTTTCGGAGAATATATAATGGAATAATATTTGACCTTTAAAATTATCCGAATCATGATCTTATTAAAACAAAGTTGAGAACGAAACGGGGCCCCCACTTAAGGCGAGGCCCCGGGCCCAGTTGGTCCATGCCTTAAGACGTCCCAGCTCCTGCACGAGACAATTTTTAACTCTGGGCAGTGACGTAGCTACAACTGGGTTAACGGTGCCATGCACCGGGGCCCTCAGACCCTGACCACCAAGAAAGCCGAAAACACTTGCAATAATTCCCTCCACATTTAAGATATAAATATAAAGGGTTGCAACATAATTATAATCTGGGCAACTCAGTTGGAAGTAATTTTGAACTATAGGTAATTCCCCCTAAAATAAGCTGTTTTCCTGTTTTAGTATTTCGTAACCTAGTATCTGCAATAGACTGATGTAACTTTGTCCCCACCCCCCTCCTCTGTTCTTTTGCAGGGGTAGTTTTTTTTTATAATTATAATAATATTGTGGATTATATTTTCTTGTTCATACATATTTTTTGTATCATTCCCTGTCTATTACGTGTCAAATCGAACCTGAGTAATCACCACACACTTCCTAGATTCTATAGAGCACGATAAAGGGCTGATGTTAAAGTACATTTGTATATTTAAAATACTAACCTATTTTTATTTGATAAAATCCAACCAAGATAGGGTCTTTGTTTTCATTTTTCGCATCAGGGCCTTTGGATACTTAGCTACGCCACTGACTCTGGGGTGGTTCTTGGATGGAGGATGGCGAAATGCAATTGCTTTTCAAAGAGCGTAAAAACATGTTCGAGTTGCCACAGTATGTAATAAACCTTCTTCCCATCTACCCTGTTACCCAGCTAAAGGTGTGGAAGGAAGTGAAGGATTATTCGACATAATAATTTCCAATTATTTTATTTAGCACTTTAATCGACTCAGACACAAATCAATGTAACACTATAAATAGGATGATCCAGTCAGATAACAGATTAAAGGGACGAGAGTCGCGTTTTGGGAGAATACATTTACTAAACTACTTAATATATTATAACAGTTCCTATCTAATATTACTTTACACAGTAGATATGTAACTACTGTGTCTACTAATGTCCGCTTAACCACTTTAATACTTTAAATATCAACGTAATTGGAAGGTGACAATACCTGAATATTTTATTTTGGTAAATACAAATAACAATAATTTGAACAAAACTCATACATTATAGATATTATGGTTAAAATTGAAAATAAAAGAATTTTACCCTCTAGTAGTAGATGAAATAAGAGCTCTACGCCTATTAATAAATCAATCTTCCAGGCTTAAAAAATAGAGGATCAGCTAACTTAATGTCAGATGGAATTCCTAGTTTAGAGATATCTAATGATGTTGATGGCAGAAAATCAGTTATCTTTGGTACAGTTAAGAAATCTACTCCCGCATTAAAAGATCTGTTTTCATTAGTTATTTGTGAATGAATTTTCTTTTTTGCGGTAACCGCACAACCAGAAAGGCCTGAGATCGGAATATTTACCATAAGCTTTTCAAGACTCAACAGATCTGAAAAATTCGATGTGACACAACAGCACATGTTGCCACTATCAAGTATAGCACGAGCTTTCAGAAAGAAACTATTACTGCTTAAAATGTAAACAAGAGATGTAGCTAACACAATTTTCTTTTCCTCCGATACAAAGCCTTACGTAATTCTTTCAGAGATGTTCGATTCCTTATTCTCTTCGCCTAAAGACGTTATCAAACGTACACATTTGGTGCAGTTTTTGGTCCAATTCGTGCAATTTTTATTCCGTTGCCATAGCAATGGCTTTCGAACAACTTTTTGCCAGAAAGCTGAGAAAGTTGCTCCAAATGAAAGTTGCTTGAAATTCCAGCCAATGGGGTTCTTCGGCGCCCTACTTCATAAACAAAATGGCGGTAACGATGGTAGCTTCGCATCAAACGCATCAGATATGGCGTATAATATTTCAATGGTGTACAATATTTTAACGGTGTATAATATTTTAAACAGAATGATGCTCCATTTCTGTTTACCCCCATTAACAAAAAAGCGCGAGCGAATAAAAGAAATAATACTGGATTGTCGTTTTCGAAGCAGAAAAATCGGCGAGTAATGTTTCAATGTGGAGAGAGCATGGTTGACGTCAGAGCATGTCATTTTGTTTACGGTAACCCTACACCCTCAGATTCAGCGAAAAGTTGAGCCAAAAAGTTACACGGAAAATGTACGTGTGATACCGCCTTAAGTTGGTTATTGCTATTTTCCTTAAATGGGGAACGGGTTCTGAAATTTGTTCACCCCTTGGGTTTGACTTCTCAAAGTGAAGAAAAGAATGATGTTTCGAATTACAACTAACACACTTGTATTTTAAAAGGCATGCAACAATTTTATGGGTACCGAAACAATTCAGGCATAGATTATTTTTTCTTACAAAAGAATATATTTATCTGGTGTACGATAAAGAAAATTATCACATCTATAAAGTGCAAGAGCATTTTTGTATAACACACATATGTTATTTACACTAGGAGATTTCACAAATAAAGATTTTGCATTGTTTATCCTTTCAGAATATTTGGGCTTTACAGGAATATTACGGCTAATATTACTTAAAACTAAATATTTTTTTCCCAAGAAATCTATTAAATCATCAAATTCTGGAAATTCAGTATTTACAAGTGATAACTCATATTGCTTACGTGTCTCTATGGCTAGCTTTTGTAAAACAACATTAAACATAACACGTTTGACAAATTATCATTTTCAAAATTTAATAATTTTAAGCTCTTAAATTTTTAGTAATGCAATCCAGAAACTTTCTTAAGTCTTTTGCCAATTCTTAAATTAGTTTTTCATAATTAATTATATTTTAACATGTATATAAATCCATTACTAATCTTTTATTTTCCTAACGCTCATCAAGAGCTTTGAAAAGCGATTTGTAAGAAACATCCAACGTTTCAATGATTTTTGCATCACCTTTTAACGATGCACGCAAATAGAATAGTTTTTGATTTTCAGTTAAACATTCATTATCTTCTATTAAATTTTGAAATTGTACTTTAAATAAGTTCCACTCTTCAAATTTTCCAGAAAAAAACAGGAAGTGGAATTTCTGGCAATTTAATTGTATTATTTTTAGAACAATCACATTTTTACAAGAATTACTAGAGTTAAATTTGTTACTTCAACAGAAGTTTCACTTTTACAATTATGAAGTAAGGTTGTAAATCTTACCTCTGAATCTTGTAAAATCGAATCAGTAGCCGCTGGAGATGATTCAATTTGATCAATTTCTTCATCTTCTGCTGTTTCAAATATTCCATTTTGAGACCTTCGAACTTCTTTTCCAATACTCTTAAATGTTCCGAAATATATGCAGCATTTTCACTTTATTCGAAATTGAATAATTTGTAAATTTGGGCTTTTAAATTTCCCCTTTTTCTTTTGAGCTTTGTCATCGACGACATAATGTAAATTCTCTATAAAATAGTGAAAAACAGTTCAATCGTAATTCATCAAACAACTATAATGTCCGATAATTTTATTTTAGTTCAATTCACTATAATAAATGAGCCGTGGGTAGCCTAATGGTTAGAGCATCGGACTCCAGACCGAAAGGCCTGGGTTCGATGCCCGATGCCACCAAATGCCCACCGAGTACACACGGAGTACATGCTCGCTGAATCAGTGGGTCCGAATGGTGTCGCCATCTATCGTGTTGTAACGAGCAAAATCGTACTGTCACCATCATGGGGGCTCAAAGCTTAGGCTAAGGACAGGCGTAAAATTTCAGCCCTTAGCCGCAATGAATTTCGTGGATCTTGATCTGATGTTACTGGCGATCAGGTGGCATAAGCAACAACAACACTATAATAAATATCCAAAAGTGCTAATTTGGCTCCCTCTCGACGGACCGTAACTAAACTATTTTCCAAACTATATTGGAATAAGAAGAATTCTAGTCCAACCATATGCACTCGCGCCATTGCATCTAAGTAGAATAACTCAGTTCTAACGAAGACCTGGCTCTGTGCCAAGAGAGAAGAGCGCGCCATCTGGCGGCCTTACACAGGAACCAAACCACACTTTGCCGACGTAACATGACATTTGAAGTCTTTTTGGCATGGATTCAATCAATTTTTTGCAAAATGATCTATCGATTTTGGTTTACTCTTCGATTAAATATTTTCTTAAATCCTGCTTGTTAAAAATTTGGCGTTCATATAGTTTTTGCCGCAAATAATCCCACACATGTTCAATGGGATCAAGGTCTGGACTTTGTGCAGGATTCTTAATAACACTAGGGTAGGAGTCTTATTAACACTAGGTAGAGGACCCATAACTTTAAATATTTGAAGTATGTTTCATTTCTTGGGGTCATTATCTTGGTACAATTTAAAATGTTCTGAGATTCCCAGCTTGATCGCGCTTTGGTTTAAATTTCGCTTGAGAATGTCAAGATAAACATATTTATTCATCATACCATCAATAAAACGTAAGTTCCCGACACCAAGCTTTCCATGCAGCCCCAAACTATTTGGTTACCCCCTCTATATTTGACAGAAGGCTGTAAATTTTTGACATGCATTACTGTAATTGATTTCAGCCAAACTTTTTGCTTGCCATCCGATCCGAAAATGTTATATTTGCTTTCATCAACAAAAATTACATTTTCCTAATACTCTGTTGTCTGCCTTACATACATTTTAGAAAATACCAACCTAGCGTGTCTATTTGCTTTGCTGATGTAGGTTTTTTTTTTTAGGTACTCTGCCCTGATACTTATATTTTCTTAAAACCTTTCTGACCGTTTCAAGATTTACTGATTTTCCGCACCTACTTTTACATTGGAAAGTCATTTTTATTGCACTAGTTTTTGGATTAATGCAGTTCTTCTCCAACTTTCAATATTAGCAATATTCATTCACAATTTTTATCCCCCCCCCTCTCCATACAATAACAATGTATTGAATTCAATAATACTATGCATTGACGCTAAAACTACAATACGACTTCAATATCTTAAGAGCCACTGGTGTATATAAACGTCTCGCTAAGCCAAAGTATTAATTTTCTGGGCGTATATATACGTCCTTCCAAAGTACGATCTTTTCTGTGCACTGCTATCCATAAAATTATTCCAATGGTTCGGAATGTAATAAAGGACCTTGATAGTGTTTGTGAAGGATTTACTTATTTCAGAGGATTTGCTTATTTATTCCTTTTCTTCCCCTTTCCTCCCTCCAAAAAAACTATCACATACGCGCATCTGCATGGAAAACGATGGCATTGGGAAACGAATCGCATAACTTAATTGGCAGTTTAGGGATCAATTATAAAACAGTACAAATTATCGATAAGTGTTAATACAAGCCCATGGGGTCACTGGTAATTATCAATCTTGTTCTTGACTTAGTATTGCTAAATCTATATATATAAAGGAGAAAAGCGACTCACTGACTGACTGACTGAATGACTAATCACGATATCTCCGGAACTATTCAACCTACAGACTTGAAATTTGGTAGACATGTTCCTTTCATAGAGTAGACGTCAGCTAAGAACGGATTTTCCGACATTCGAAACGCAAGGGGCGTTAAGGGGGTTAAGGGGCGATATAAAAAATTGCTTCCATGTTTAAACTACTCGATATACAATCTTGAAATTGGGTAAGCAGATTCCTTTCAGAGAGTAGAGATCCGCTACAAAATGAGTTTGGTGAAAATCGACCCCCAAGTGGCGTTGCACGGGCTTAGGGGGCGTTATAGATAATTATTAAACCATTTGACGCACTGTCTTTAAATTTGATAAATAGATTCCTTTCGTAGAATAATGATCCGTTACAAAACAGGTTTCGTGAAAATAGACTTCTAAGTGGCGTTGTGGGGGATTAAGGAGCGTAATAGATAAATATATCCGTTTTTAAACTACTTCACCTACCTGCTTGAAAATTGGTAGGTAAGTTTCTTTCCTGGAGTAAATATCCGCTACAAAATGGGTTTTGGGAAAATTGACCCACAAGGGGTGTTGCGGGGGCGGAGGGTTTAAGGGGCGTTATAAATTCCGATTTTTAAGTTACTAGACGTACAGTCTTGATACTTAGTAAGCAGATTCCTATTCATAGGGTAGAGATACGCTACAAAATGGGTTTCGTGGAAATTGCCCCCAAGTGGCGTTGCTGGACTTAAGGGGCGTTACAGATAATTATTTCCGTTTTTAAACTATTAGACGCACAGTCTTTATATTTGATAAATAGATTTCTCTCATAGAGTAGAGATCAGCTATAAGAAAGTTTTGTGAAAACAGTTCTCTAAGTGGCGTTGCAGGGGGTTAAGTGGCGTAATAAATAAATATTTTCGTTTTTAAACTACTTGACCTACCTGCTTGAAAATTGCTAGGAATGTTTCTTTCATGGAATAAATATCCGCTACAAAACAGGTTTGGGGTAAATTGACTCCCAAGGGGTGTTGCGGGGGTGGGGGTTTAAGGGCGTTATAAATTCCGATTTTTAAGTTATTAGACGTACAGTCTTGAAACTTACTAAGCAGAATTCCTCTCATAGGGTAGAGATACGCTACAAAATGGGTTTCGTGAAATTGCCCCCAAGTGGCGTTGCTGGACTTAAGGGGCGTTACAGATAATTATTTCCGTTTTTAAACTATTAGACGCACAGTCTTTATATTTGATAAATAGATTTATTTAATAGAGTCAGCTATAAGAAGGTTTTGTGAAAACAGACTTCTAAGTGGCGTTGCGGGGTATAAAAGGCGTAATAGATAAATATTTTCGTTTTTAAACTACTTGACCTAGCTGCTTGAAAATTGGTAGAAATGTTTCTTTCATGGAGTAAATATCCGCTACAAAACGGGTTTGGAGAAAATTGACCCCAAGGGGTGTTGCAGGGAGTTAAGGGCAGATATAAATAATTATTTCTATTTTTAAACCATTAGACTCACAGTCTTGAAATTTTGGTAAGCAGATTCCTCTCATAGGATAGAAATACACTACAAAATATGTTTTTGTGAAAATCGACCCTAGGTTGCGTTGCGGTTGTTCAAGGGCGTTATTGATAATTTTTTTGCATTTTTAATTAATTGGACGCACAGTCTTCAAATTTTGCTAAGCAGATTCCTTTCATAGAGTGCAATTCCCCTACAAAATGGGTTTGTGAAAACAGACCCAGAAGTGGCGTTGCGGGGGCTCAAGTGGCGTTATAGACAATTATCCCCATTTTTAAAATATTAGACGTACAGTCTTGAAATTTGATAAGCAGATTCCTTTAGTAAAGTAGAGAACCGCTACAAATGGGTTTCACGAATATCAACTACCAAGTTTAATTTCGGGAGTTTAAGAGGCGTAATCGATAAATATTTCCATTTTTAAACTATTTGATCATCCTGCTTGAAAAATTGGTAGGCATGTTCCTTTCATGGAATAGAGTTCCTCTAACAAAGAGTGAAACGAAAATTGACGCCCTAAGGATGTTTGGCGAGGGGTCAAGAGGAGTTACAGAAAAAAATTAAGGTTTTTAATTGTTAGACCCATATACTTGAAATTTGTTAAGCATGTTTCTTTTGTTGAATAGAGATCCACTAAGAATGTATTTTAAGCAAATCAAGTTCTTAGGGGGGTGCAGGGGTTACTGGGACGTATTGACAAAAAAAAAATTACTTTTTTCGAGCTACAAGGACAATAATAATGAAATTTTGGTTTGTATTTTTCTTTTGTTGAATTGAAATCCTCTAAGAGCGGTTATTTTGGAAAACGGCTCTCAACGGGATTACCGGAATATTGATAGTAAAACTTCTTTTTTTCTGTTAGATTTAGACTTGAAATTTGGCTTGCATGTTCAATTTACGGAGTAGAGATCCACCGAAAATTGGTTTTGCGGGAATCCACTTGGTTTTTGGGTTACGAAAGAGCAAATATCATTCTATACTTCAATTTTAGAGATTTTTAGAAAATACAAATTAGATGAGTTCTGCCCTTTTTTTTATCGACAGTTAAGGTATAAGTATATTTTTCAATACAATCGAATTCTTAATGCTAGGACTTAGATATCAATAATTTATACATATATATAAGCAGTAAAAATTTAAAAACATCATGAAATACCCAGCGAAGCGGGCGGGTAACAGCTAGTTAATATAAAATT
>BMAO01015211.1:0-28531 GCA_019973975.1 Trichonephila clavata | reverse complement strand
TACGACAAGGCGGTCCTTGAGACCTCTCGTCGGGCATCCGTATAGCTTTAGGGAACGATACAGAGAGAAAAGTATTGTTTTTACCCCCCCCCTCTCCCCGCCACCGTGGATTTCGTTTTCCAGCAGTCCAGCACACGCCATGTCCCTTTAGACTACAAAGCAAGCTTCAAACCTGTCAATGGACCTCCTAAGACATTTCAAGACGCAATGGATCCCTTTACGAAACAAGGAAACTGCCCAAGGACGCTCATTCGAAAAAGTCCTTATACTAAAGCAGGCCACTTCTGAGGATCACAGTGCCCAGATTTGATATCACGGGGCAACCTTTTCGGAGCCATCCCTGCCGCGGTCCATTCATTATTCAACAAAGCTGTGTTTTTAATGCTGTCGCTGGACACAGAGGACCTTTTCAGGATAACAATGCAGTGTTTTAAATCCCTGGACACAATGGAATTGGTTTTCCAACAGTGCATGTCTCTCTACTCAACAATACAATGCCTCCAACCTGTCCATGGACAGCAGGATACCTTCGCTGAGCAGAAAATGCATCCATCCACACAACAAAACAGTGGTTTAAAACTGTCCATGAATATTGTAAGGACTTTGACGAGCAACACAGGCTTCCATACGACAAGGCGGTCCTTGAGACCTCTCGTCGGGCATCCGTATAGCTTTAGGGAACGATACAGAGAGAAAAGTATTGTTTTTACCCCCCCCCCCTCTCCCCGCCACCGTGGATTTCGTTTTCCAGCAGTCCAGCACACGCCATGTCCTTTAGACTACAAAGCAATGCTTCAAACCTGTCAATGGACCTCCTAAGACATTTCAAGACGCAATGGATCCCTTTACGAAACAAGGAAACTGCCCAAGGACGCTCATTCGAAAAAGTCCTTATACTAAAGCAGGCCCACTTCTGAGGATCACAGTGCCCAGATTTGATATCACGGGGCAACCTTTTCGGAGCCATCCCTGCCGCGGTCCCATTCATTATTCAACAAAGCTGTGTTTTTAATCTGTCGCTGGACAACAGAGGACCTTTTCAGGATAACAATGCAGTGTTTTAAATCCCCTGGACACAATGGAATTGGTTTTCCAACAGTGCATGTCTCTCTACTCAACAATACAATGCCTCCAACCTGTCCATGGACAGCAGGATACCTTCGCTGAGCAGAAAATGCATCCATCCACACAACAAAACAGTGGTTTAAAACTGTCCATGAATATTTTAAGGACTTTGACGAGCAACACAGGCTTCCATACGACAAGGCGGTCCTTGAGACCTCTCGTCGGGCATCCGTATAGCTTTAGGGAACGATACAGAGAGAAAAGTATTGTTTTTACCCCCCCCCCCCTCTCCCCGCCACCGTGGATTTCGTTTTCCAGCAGTCCAGCACACGCCATGTCCCTTTAGACTACAAAGCAATGCTTCAAACCTGTCAATGGACCTCCTAAGACATTTCAAGACGCAATGGATCCCTTTACGAAACAAGGAAACTGCCCAGGACGCTCATTCGAAAAAGTCCTTATACTAAAGCAGGCCACTTCTGAGGATCACAGTGCCCAGATTTGATATCACGGGGCAACCTTTTCGGAGCCATCCCTGCCGCGGTCCCATTCATTATTCAACAAAGCTGTGTTTTTAATCTGTCGCTGGACAACAGAGGACCTTTTCAGGATAACAATGCAGTGTTTTAAATCCCCTGGACACAATGGAATTGGTTTTCCAACAGTGCATGTCTCTCTACTCAACAATACAATGCCTCCAACCTGTCCATGGACAGCAGGATACCTTCGCTGAGCAGAAAATGCATCCATCCACACAACAAAACAGTGGTTTAAAACTGTCCATGAATATTTTAAGGACTTTGACGAGCAACACAGGCTTCCATACGACAAGGCGGTCCTTGAGACCTCTCGTCGGGCATCCGTATAGCTTTAGGGAACGATACAGAGAGAAAAGTATTGTTTTTACCCCCCCCCCCTCTCCCCGCCACCGTGGATTTCGTTTTCCAGCAGTCCAGCACACGCCATGTCCCTTTAGACTACAAAGCAATGCTTCAAACCTGTCAATGGACCTCCTAAGACATTTCAAGACGCAATGGATCCCTTTACGAAACAAGGAAACTGCCCAAGGACGCTCATTCGAAAAAGTCCTTATACTAAAGCAGGCCCACTTCTGAGGATCACAGTGCCCAGATTTGATATCACGGGGCAACCTTTTCGGAGCCATCCCTGCCGCGGTCCCATTCATTATTCAACAAAGCTGTGTTTTTAATCTGTCGCTGGACAACAGAGGACCTTTTCAGGATAACAATGCAGTGTTTTAAATCCCCTGGACACAATGGAATTGGTTTTCCAACAGTGCATGTCTCTCTACTCAACAATACAATGCCTCCAACCTGTCCATGGACAGCAGGATACCTTCGCTGAGCAGAAAATGCATCCATCCACACAACAAAACAGTGGTTTAAAACTGTCCATGAATATTTTAAGGACTTTGACGAGCAACACAGGCTTCCATACGACAAGGCGGTCCTTGAGACCTCTCGTCGGGCATCCGTATAGCTTTAGGGAACGATACAGAGAGAAAAGTATTGTTTTTACCCCCCCCCCCTCTCCCCGCCACCGTGGATTTCGTTTTCCAGCAGTCCAGCACACGCCATGTCCCTTTAGACTACAAAGCAATGCTTCAAACCTGTCAATGGACCTCCTAAGACATTTCAAGACGCAATGGATCCCTTTACGAAACAAGGAAACTGCCCAAGGACGCTCATTCGAAAAAGTCCTTATACTAAAGCAGGCCCACTTCTGAGGATCACAGTGCCCAGATTTGATATCACGGGGCAACCTTTTCGGAGCCATCCCTGCCGCGGTCCCATTCATTATTCAACAAAGCTGTGTTTTTAATCTGTCGCTGGACAACAGAGGACCTTTTCAGGATAACAATGCAGTGTTTTAAATCCCCTGGACACAATGGAATTGGTTTTCCAACAGTGCATGTCTCTCTACTCAACAATACAATGCCTCCAACCTGTCCATGGACAGCAGGATACCTTCGCTGAGCAGAAAATGCATCCATCCACACAACAAAACAGTGGTTTAAAACTGTCCATGAATATTTTAAGGACTTTGACGAGCAACACAGGCTTCCATACGACAAGGCGGTCCTTGAGACCTCTCGTCGGGCATCCGTATAGCTTTAGGGAACGATACAGAGAGAAAAGTATTGTTTTTACCCCCCCCCCCTCTCCCCGCCACCGTGGATTTCGTTTTCCAGCAGTCCAGCACACGCCATGTCCCTTTAGACTACAAAGCAATGCTTCAAACCTGTCAATGGACCTCCTAAGACATTTCAAGACGCAATGGATCCCTTTACGAAACAAGGAAACTGCCCAAGGACGCTCATTCGAAAAAGTCCTTATACTAAAGCAGGCCACTTCTGAGGATCACAGTGCCCAGATTTGATATCACGGGGCAACCTTTTCGGAGCCATCCCTGCCGCGGTCCCATTCATTATTCAACAAAGCTGTGTTTTTAATCTGTCGCTGGACAACAGAGGACCTTTTCAGGATAACAATGCAGTGTTTTAAATCCCCTGGACACAATGGAATTGGTTTTCCAACAGTGCATGTCTCTCTACTCAACAATACAATGCCTCCAACCTGTCCATGGACAGCAGGATACCTTCGCTGAGCAGAAAATGCATCCATCCACACAACAAAACAGTGGTTTAAAACTGTCCATGAATATTTTAAGGACTTTGACGAGCAACACAGGCTTCCATACGACAAGGCGGTCCTTGAGACCTCTCGTCGGGCATCCGTATAGCTTTAGGGAACGATACAGAGAGAAAAGTATTGTTTTTACCCCCCCCCCTCTCCCCGCCACCGTGGATTTCGTTTTCCAGCAGTCCAGCACACGCCATGTCCCTTTAGACTACAAAGCAATGCTTCAAACCTGTCAATGGACCTCCTAAGACATTTCAAGACGCAATGGATCCCTTTACGAAACAAGGAAACTGCCCAAGGACGCTCATTCGAAAAAGTCCTTATACTAAAGCAGGCCACTTCTGAGGATCACAGTGCCCAGATTTGATATCACGGGGCAACCTTTTCGGAGCCATCCCTGCCGCGGTCCCATTCATTATTCAACAAAGCTGTGTTTTTAATCTGTCGCTGGACAACAGAGGACCTTTTCAGGATAACAATGCAGTGTTTTAAATCCCCTGGACACAATGGAATTGGTTTTCCAACAGTGCATGTCTCTCTACTCAACAATACAATGCCTCCAACCTGTCCATGGACAGCAGGATACCTTCGCTGAGCAGAAAATGCATCCATCCACACAACAAAACAGTGGTTTAAAACTGTCCATGAATATTTTAAGGACTTTGACGAGCAACACAGGCTTCCATACGACAAGGCGGTCCTTGAGACCTCTCGTCGGGCATCCGTATAGCTTTAGGGAACGATACAGAGAGAAAAGTATTGTTTTTACCCCCCCCCCCTCTCCCCGCCACCGTGGATTTCGTTTTCCAGCAGTCCAGCACACGCCATGTCCCTTTAGACTACAAAGCAATGCTTCAAACCTGTCAATGGACCTCCTAAGACATTTCAAGACGCAATGGATCCCTTTACGAAACAAGGAAACTGCCCAAGGACGCTCATTCGAAAAAGTCCTTATACTAAAGCAGGCCCACTTCTGAGGATCACAGTGCCCAGATTTGATATCACGGGGCAACCTTTTCGGAGCCATCCCTGCCGCGGTCCCATTCATTATTCAACAAAGCTGTGTTTTTAATCTGTCGCTGGACAACAGAGGACCTTTTCAGGATAACAATGCAGTGTTTTAAATCCCCTGGACACAATGGAATTGGTTTTCCAACAGTGCATGTCTCTCTACTCAACAATACAATGCCTCCAACCTGTCCATGGACAGCAGGATACCTTCGCTGAGCAGAAAATGCATCCATCCACACAACAAAACAGTGGTTTAAAACTGTCCATGAATATTTTAAGGACTTTGACGAGCAACACAGGCTTCCATACGACAAGGCGGTCCTTGAGACCTCTCGTCGGGCATCCGTATAGCTTTAGGGAACGATACAGAGAGAAAAGTATTGTTTTTACCCCCCCCCCCTCTCCCCGCCACCGTGGATTTCGTTTTCCAGCAGTCCAGCACACGCCATGTCCCTTTAGACTACAAAGCAATGCTTCAAACCTGTCAATGGACCTCCTAAGACATTTCAAGACGCAATGGATCCCTTTACGAAACAAGGAAACTGCCCAAGGACGCTCATTCGAAAAAGTCCTTATACTAAAGCAGGCCACTTCTGAGGATCACAGTGCCCAGATTTGATATCACGGGGCAACCTTTTCGGAGCCATCCCTGCCGCGGTCCCATTCATTATTCAACAAAGCTGTGTTTTTAATCTGTCGCTGGACAACAGAGGACCTTTTCAGGATAACAATGCAGTGTTTTAAATCCCCTGGACACAATGGAATTGGTTTTCCAACAGTGCATGTCTCTCTACTCAACAATACAATGCCTCCAACCTGTCCATGGACAGCAGGATACCTTCGCTGAGCAGAAAATGCATCCATCCACACAACAAAACAGTGGTTTAAAACTGTCCATGAATATTTTAAGGACTTTGACGAGCAACACAGGCTTCCATACGACAAGGCGGTCCTTGAGACCTCTCGTCGGGCATCCGTATAGCTTTAGGGAACGATACAGAGAGAAAAGTATTGTTTTTACCCCCCCCCCCTCTCCCCGCCACCGTGGATTTCGTTTTCCAGCAGTCCAGCACACGCCATGTCCCTTTAGACTACAAAGCAATGCTTCAAACCTGTCAATGGACCTCCTAAGACATTTCAAGACGCAATGGATCCCTTTACGAAACAAGGAAACTGCCCAAGGACGCTCATTCGAAAAAGTCCTTATACTAAAGCAGGACCACTTCTGAGGATCACAGTGCCCAGATTTGATATCACGGGGCAACCTTTTCGGAGCCATCCCTGCCGCGGTCCCATTCATTATTCAACAAAGCTGTGTTTTTAATCTGTCGCTGGACAACAGAGGACCTTTTCAGGATAACAATGCAGTGTTTTAAATCCCCTGGACACAATGGAATTGGTTTTCCAACAGTGCATGTCTCTCTACTCAACAATACAATGCCTCCAACCTGTCCATGGACAGCAGGATACCTTCGCTGAGCAGAAAATGCATCCATCCACACAACAAAACAGTGGTTTAAAACTGTCCATGAATATTTTAAGGACTTTGACGAGCAACACAGGCTTCCATACGACAAGGCGGTCCTTGAGACCTCTCGTCGGGCATCCGTATAGCTTTAGGGAACGATACAGAGAGAAAAGTATTGTTTTTACCCCCCCCCCCTCTCCCCGCCACCGTGGATTTCGTTTTCCAGCAGTCCAGCACACGCCATGTCCCTTTAGACTACAAAGCAATGCTTCAAACCTGTCAATGGACCTCCTAAGACATTTCAAGACGCAATGGATCCCTTTACGAAACAAGGAAACTGCCCAAGGACGCTCATTCGAAAAAGTCCTTATACTAAAGCAGGACCACTTCTGAGGATCACAGTGCCCAGATTTGATATCACGGGGCAACCTTTTCGGAGCCATCCCTGCCGCGGTCCCATTCATTATTCAACAAAGCTGTGTTTTTAATCTGTCGCTGGACAACAGAGGACCTTTTCAGGATAACAATGCAGTGTTTTAAATCCCCTGGACACAATGGAATTGGTTTTCCAACAGTGCATGTCTCTCTACTCAACAATACAATGCCTCCAACCTGTCCATGGACAGCAGGATACCTTCGCTGAGCAGAAAATGCATCCATCCACACAACAAAACAGTGGTTTAAAACTGTCCATGAATATTTTAAGGACTTTGACGAGCAACACAGGCTTCCATACGACAAGGCGGTCCTTGAGACCTCTCGTCGGGCATCCGTATAGCTTTAGGGAACGATACAGAGAGAAAAGTATTGTTTTTACCCCCCCCCCTCTCCCCGCCACCGTGGATTTCGTTTTCCAGCAGTCCAGCACACGCCATGTCCCTTTAGACTACAAAGCAATGCTTCAAACCTGTCAATGGACCTCCTAAGACATTTCAAGACGCAATGGATCCCTTTACGAAACAAGGAAACTGCCCAAGGACGCTCATTCGAAAAAGTCCTTATACTAAAGCAGGACCACTTCTGAGGATCACAGTGCCCAGATTTGATATCACGGGGCAACCTTTTCGGAGCCATCCCTGCCGCGGTCCCATTCATTATTCAACAAAGCTGTGTTTTTAATCTGTCGCTGGACAACAGAGGACCTTTTCAGGATAACAATGCAGTGTTTTAAATCCCCTGGACACAATGGAATTGGTTTTCCAACAGTGCATGTCTCTCTACTCAACAATACAATGCCTCCAACCTGTCCATGGACAGCAGGATACCTTCGCTGAGCAGAAAATGCATCCATCCACACAACAAAACAGTGGTTTAAAACTGTCCATGAATATTTTAAGGACTTTGACGAGCAACACAGGCTTCCATACGACAAGGCGGTCCTTGAGACCTCTCGTCGGGCATCCGTATAGCTTTAGGGAACGATACAGAGAGAAAAGTATTGTTTTTACCCCCCCCCCCTCTCCCCGCCACCGTGGATTTCGTTTTCCAGCAGTCCAGCACACGCCATGTCCCTTTAGACTACAAAGCAATGCTTCAAACCTGTCAATGGACCTCCTAAGACATTTCAAGACGCAATGGATCCCTTTACGAAACAAGGAAACTGCCCAAGGACGCTCATTCGAAAAAGTCCTTATACTAAAGCAGGACCACTTCTGAGGATCACAGTGCCCAGATTTGATATCACGGGGCAACCTTTTCGGAGCCATCCCTGCCGCGGTCCCATTCATTATTCAACAAAGCTGTGTTTTTAATCTGTCGCTGGACAACAGAGGACCTTTTCAGGATAACAATGCAGTGTTTTAAATCCCCTGGACACAATGGAATTGGTTTTCCAACAGTGCATGTCTCTCTACTCAACAATACAATGCCTCCAACCTGTCCATGGACAGCAGGATACCTTCGCTGAGCAGAAAATGCATCCATCCACACAACAAAACAGTGGTTTAAAACTGTCCATGAATATTTTAAGGACTTTGACGAGCAACACAGGCTTCCATACGACAAGGCGGTCCTTGAGACCTCTCGTCGGGCATCCGTATAGCTTTAGGGAACGATACAGAGAGAAAAGTATTGTTTTTACCCCCCCCCCCTCTCCCCGCCACCGTGGATTTCGTTTTCCAGCAGTCCAGCACACGCCATGTCCCTTTAGACTACAAAGCAATGCTTCAAACCTGTCAATGGACCTCCTAAGACATTTCAAGACGCAATGGATCCCTTTACGAAACAAGGAAACTGCCCAAGGACGCTCATTCGAAAAAGTCCTTATACTAAAGCAGGACCACTTCTGAGGATCACAGTGCCCAGATTTGATATCACGGGGCAACCTTTTCGGAGCCATCCCTGCCGCGGTCCCATTCATTATTCAACAAAGCTGTGTTTTTAATCTGTCGCTGGACAACAGAGGACCTTTTCAGGATAACAATGCAGTGTTTTAAATCCCCTGGACACAATGGAATTGGTTTTCCAACAGTGCATGTCTCTCTACTCAACAATACAATGCCTCCAACCTGTCCATGGACAGCAGGATACCTTCGCTGAGCAGAAAATGCATCCATCCACACAACAAAACAGTGGTTTAAAACTGTCCATGAATATTTTAAGGACTTTGACGAGCAACACAGGCTTCCATACGACAAGGCGGTCCTTGAGACCTCTCGTCGGGCATCCGTATAGCTTTAGGGAACGATACAGAGAGAAAAGTATTGTTTTTACCCCCCCCCCCTCTCCCCGCCACCGTGGATTTCGTTTTCCAGCAGTCCAGCACACGCCATGTCCCTTTAGACTACAAAGCAATGCTTCAAACCTGTCAATGGACCTCCTAAGACATTTCAAGACGCAATGGATCCCTTTACGAAACAAGGAAACTGCCCAAGGACGCTCATTCGAAAAAGTCCTTATACTAAAGCAGGACCACTTCTGAGGATCACAGTGCCCAGATTTGATATCACGGGGCAACCTTTTCGGAGCCATCCCTGCCGCGGTCCCATTCATTATTCAACAAAGCTGTGTTTTTAATCTGTCGCTGGACAACAGAGGACCTTTTCAGGATAACAATGCAGTGTTTTAAATCCCCTGGACACAATGGAATTGGTTTTCCAACAGTGCATGTCTCTCTACTCAACAATACAATGCCTCCAACCTGTCCATGGACAGCAGGATACCTTCGCTGAGCAGAAAATGCATCCATCCACACAACAAAACAGTGGTTTAAAACTGTCCATGAATATTTTAAGGACTTTGACGAGCAACACAGGCTTCCATACGACAAGGCGGTCCTTGAGACCTCTCGTCGGGCATCCGTATAGCTTTAGGGAACGATACAGAGAGAAAAGTATTGTTTTTACCCCCCCCCCCTCTCCCCGCCACCGTGGATTTCGTTTTCCAGCAGTCCAGCACACGCCATGTCCCTTTAGACTACAAAGCAATGCTTCAAACCTGTCAATGGACCTCCTAAGACATTTCAAGACGCAATGGATCCCTTTACGAAACAAGGAAACTGCCCAAGGACGCTCATTCGAAAAAGTCCTTATACTAAAGCAGGACCACTTCTGAGGATCACAGTGCCCAGATTTGATATCACGGGGCAACCTTTTCGGAGCCATCCCTGCCGCGGTCCCATTCATTATTCAACAAAGCTGTGTTTTTAATCTGTCGCTGGACAACAGAGGACCTTTTCAGGATAACAATGCAGTGTTTTAAATCCCCTGGACACAATGGAATTGGTTTTCCAACAGTGCATGTCTCTCTACTCAACAATACAATGCCTCCAACCTGTCCATGGACAGCAGGATACCTTCGCTGAGCAGAAAATGCATCCATCCACACAACAAAACAGTGGTTTAAAACTGTCCATGAATATTTTAAGGACTTTGACGAGCAACACAGGCTTCCATACGACAAGGCGGTCCTTGAGACCTCTCGTCGGGCATCCGTATAGCTTTAGGGAACGATACAGAGAGAAAAGTATTGTTTTTACCCCCCCCCCCTCTCCCCGCCACCGTGGATTTCGTTTTCCAGCAGTCCAGCACACGCCATGTCCCTTTAGACTACAAAGCAATGCTTCAAACCTGTCAATGGACCTCCTAAGACATTTCAAGACGCAATGGATCCCTTTACGAAACAAGGAAACTGCCCAAGGACGCTCATTCGAAAAAGTCCTTATACTAAAGCAGGACCACTTCTGAGGATCACAGTGCCCAGATTTGATATCACGGGGCAACCTTTTCGGAGCCATCCCTGCCGCGGTCCCATTCATTATTCAACAAAGCTGTGTTTTTAATCTGTCGCTGGACAACAGAGGACCTTTTCAGGATAACAATGCAGTGTTTTAAATCCCCTGGACACAATGGAATTGGTTTTCCAACAGTGCATGTCTCTCTACTCAACAATACAATGCCTCCAACCTGTCCATGGACAGCAGGATACCTTCGCTGAGCAGAAAATGCATCCATCCACACAACAAAACAGTGGTTTAAAACTGTCCATGAATATTTTAAGGACTTTGACGAGCAACACAGGCTTCCATACGACAAGGCGGTCCTTGAGACCTCTCGTCGGGCATCCGTATAGCTTTAGGGAACGATACAGAGAGAAAAGTATTGTTTTTACCCCCCCCCCCTCTCCCCGCCACCGTGGATTTCGTTTTCCAGCAGTCCAGCACACGCCATGTCCCTTTAGACTACAAAGCAATGCTTCAAACCTGTCAATGGACCTCCTAAGACATTTCAAGACGCAATGGATCCCTTTACGAAACAAGGAAACTGCCCAAGGACGCTCATTCGAAAAAGTCCTTATACTAAAGCAGGACCACTTCTGAGGATCACAGTGCCCAGATTTGATATCACGGGGCAACCTTTTCGGAGCCATCCCTGCCGCGGTCCCATTCATTATTCAACAAAGCTGTGTTTTTAATCTGTCGCTGGACAACAGAGGACCTTTTCAGGATAACAATGCAGTGTTTTAAATCCCCTGGACACAATGGAATTGGTTTTCCAACAGTGCATGTCTCTCTACTCAACAATACAATGCCTCCAACCTGTCCATGGACAGCAGGATACCTTCGCTGAGCAGAAAATGCATCCATCCACACAACAAAACAGTGGTTTAAAACTGTCCATGAATATTTTAAGGACTTTGACGAGCAACACAGGCTTCCATACGACAAGGCGGTCCTTGAGACCTCTCGTCGGGCATCCGTATAGCTTTAGGGAACGATACAGAGAGAAAAGTATTGTTTTTACCCCCCCCCCCTCTCCCCGCCACCGTGGATTTCGTTTTCCAGCAGTCCAGCACACGCCATGTCCCTTTAGACTACAAAGCAATGCTTCAAACCTGTCAATGGACCTCCTAAGACATTTCAAGACGCAATGGATCCCTTTACGAAACAAGGAAACTGCCCAAGGACGCTCATTCGAAAAAGTCCTTATACTAAAGCAGGACCACTTCTGAGGATCACAGTGCCCAGATTTGATATCACGGGGCAACCTTTTCGGAGCCATCCCTGCCGCGGTCCCATTCATTATTCAACAAAGCTGTGTTTTTAATCTGTCGCTGGACAACAGAGGACCTTTTCAGGATAACAATGCAGTGTTTTAAATCCCCTGGACACAATGGAATTGGTTTTCCAACAGTGCATGTCTCTCTACTCAACAATACAATGCCTCCAACCTGTCCATGGACAGCAGGATACCTTCGCTGAGCAGAAAATGCATCCATCCACACAACAAAACAGTGGTTTAAAACTGTCCATGAATATTTTAAGGACTTTGACGAGCAACACAGGCTTCCATACGACAAGGCGGTCCTTGAGACCTCTCGTCGGGCATCCGTATAGCTTTAGGGAACGATACAGAGAGAAAAGTATTGTTTTTACCCCCCCCCCTCTCCCCGCCACCGTGGATTTCGTTTTCCAGCAGTCCAGCACACGCCATGTCCTTTAGACTACAAAGCAATGCTTCAAACCTGTCAATGGACCTCCTAAGACATTTCAAGACGCAATGGATCCCTTTACGAAACAAGGAAACTGCCCAAGGACGCTCATTCGAAAAAGTCCTTATACTAAAGCAGGACCACTTCTGAGGATCACAGTGCCCAGATTTGATATCACGGGGCAACCTTTTCGGAGCCATCCCTGCCGCGGTCCCATTCATTATTCAACAAAGCTGTGTTTTTAATCTGTCGCTGGACAACAGAGGACCTTTTCAGGATAACAATGCAGTGTTTTAAATCCCCTGGACACAATGGAATTGGTTTTCCAACAGTGCATGTCTCTCTACTCAACAATACAATGCCTCCAACCTGTCCATGGACAGCAGGATACCTTCGCTGAGCAGAAAATGCATCCATCCACACAACAAAACAGTGGTTTAAAACTGTCCATGAATATTTTAAGGACTTTGACGAGCAACACAGGCTTCCATACGACAAGGCGGTCCTTGAGACCTCTCGTCGGGCATCCGTATAGCTTTAGGGAACGATACAGAGAGAAAAGTATTGTTTTTACCCCCCCCCCCTCTCCCCGCCACCGTGGATTTCGTTTTCCAGCAGTCCAGCACACGCCATGTCCCTTTAGACTACAAAGCAATGCTTCAAACCTGTCAATGGACCTCCTAAGACATTTCAAGACGCAATGGATCCCTTTACGAAACAAGGAAACTGCCCAAGGACGCTCATTCGAAAAAGTCCTTATACTAAAGCAGGCCCACTTCTGAGGATCACAGTGCCCAGATTTGATATCACGGGGCAACCTTTTCGGAGCCATCCCTGCCGCGGTCCCATTCATTATTCAACAAAGCTGTGTTTTTAATCTGTCGCTGGACAACAGAGGACCTTTTCAGGATAACAATGCAGTGTTTTAAATCCCCTGGACACAATGGAATTGGTTTTCCAACAGTGCATGTCTCTCTACTCAACAATACAATGCCTCCAACCTGTCCATGGACAGCAGGATACCTTCGCTGAGCAGAAAATGCATCCATCCACACAACAAAACAGTGGTTTAAAACTGTCCATGAATATTTTAAGGACTTTGACGAGCAACACAGGCTTCCATACGACAAGGCGGTCCTTGAGACCTCTCGTCGGGCATCCGTATAGCTTTAGGGAACGATACAGAGAGAAAAGTATTGTTTTTACCCCCCCCCCCTCTCCCCGCCACCGTGGATTTCGTTTTCCAGCAGTCCAGCACACGCCATGTCCTTTAGACTACAAAGCAATGCTTCAAACCTGTCAATGGACCTCCTAAGACATTTCAAGACGCAATGGATCCCTTTACGAAACAAGGAAACTGCCCAAGGACGCTCATTCGAAAAAGTCCTTATACTAAAGCAGGCCACTTCTGAGGATCACAGTGCCCAGATTTGATATCACGGGGCAACCTTTTCGGAGCCATCCCTGCCGCGGTCCCATTCATTATTCAACAAAGCTGTGTTTTTAATCTGTCGCTGGACAACAGAGGACCTTTTCAGGATAACAATGCAGTGTTTTAAATCCCCTGGACACAATGGAATTGGTTTTCCAACAGTGCATGTCTCTCTACTCAACAATACAATGCCTCCAACCTGTCCATGGACAGCAGGATACCTTCGCTGAGCAGAAAATGCATCCATCCACACAACAAAACAGTGGTTTAAAACTGTCCATGAATATTTTAAGGACTTTGACGAGCAACACAGGCTTCCATACGACAAGGCGGTCCTTGAGACCTCTCGTCGGGCATCCGTATAGCTTTAGGGAACGATACAGAGAGAAAAGTATTGTTTTTACCCCCCCCCCCTCTCCCCGCCACCGTGGATTTCGTTTTCCAGCAGTCCAGCACACGCCATGTCCTTTAGACTACAAAGCAATGCTTCAAACCTGTCAATGGACCTCCTAAGACATTTCAAGACGCAATGGATCCCTTTACGAAACAAGGAAACTGCCCAAGGACGCTCATTCGAAAAAGTCCTTATACTAAAGCAGGACCACTTCTGAGGATCACAGTGCCCAGATTTGATATCACGGGGCAACCTTTTCGGAGCCATCCCTGCCGCGGTCCCATTCATTATTCAACAAAGCTGTGTTTTTAATCTGTCGCTGGACAACAGAGGACCTTTTCAGGATAACAATGCAGTGTTTTAAATCCCCTGGACACAATGGAATTGGTTTTCCAACAGTGCATGTCTCTCTACTCAACAATACAATGCCTCCAACCTGTCCATGGACAGCAGGATACCTTCGCTGAGCAGAAAATGCATCCATCCACACAACAAAACAGTGGTTTAAAACTGTCCATGAATATTTTAAGGACTTTGACGAGCAACACAGGCTTCCATACGACAAGGCGGTCCTTGAGACCTCTCGTCGGGCATCCGTATAGCTTTAGGGAACGATACAGAGAGAAAAGTATTGTTTTTACCCCCCCCCCCTCTCCCCGCCACCGTGGATTTCGTTTTCCAGCAGTCCAGCACACGCCATGTCCTTTAGACTACAAAGCAATGCTTCAAACCTGTCAATGGACCTCCTAAGACATTTCAAGACGCAATGGATCCCTTTACGAAACAAGGAAACTGCCCAAGGACGCTCATTCGAAAAAGTCCTTATACTAAAGCAGGCCCACTTCTGAGGATCACAGTGCCCAGATTTGATATCACGGGGCAACCTTTTCGGAGCCATCCCTGCCGCGGTCCCATTCATTATTCAACAAAGCTGTGTTTTTAATCTGTCGCTGGACAACAGAGGACCTTTTCAGGATAACAATGCAGTGTTTTAAATCCCCTGGACACAATGGAATTGGTTTTCCAACAGTGCATGTCTCTCTACTCAACAATACAATGCCTCCAACCTGTCCATGGACAGCAGGATACCTTCGCTGAGCAGAAAATGCATCCATCCACACAACAAAACAGTGGTTTAAAACTGTCCATGAATATTTTAAGGACTTTGACGAGCAACACAGGCTTCCATACGACAAGGCGGTCCTTGAGACCTCTCGTCGGGCATCCGTATAGCTTTAGGGAACGATACAGAGAGAAAAGTATTGTTTTTACCCCCCCCCCCTCTCCCCGCCACCGTGGATTTCGTTTTCCAGCAGTCCAGCACACGCCATGTCCCTTTAGACTACAAAGCAATGCTTCAAACCTGTCAATGGACCTCCTAAGACATTTCAAGACGCAATGGATCCCTTTACGAAACAAGGAAACTGCCCAAGGACGCTCATTCGAAAAAGTCCTTATACTAAAGCAGGCCCACTTCTGAGGATCACAGTGCCCAGATTTGATATCACGGGGCAACCTTTTCGGAGCCATCCCTGCCGCGGTCCCATTCATTATTCAACAAAGCTGTGTTTTTAATCTGTCGCTGGACAACAGAGGACCTTTTCAGGATAACAATGCAGTGTTTTAAATCCCCTGGACACAATGGAATGGTTTTCCAACAGTGCATGTCTCTCTACTCAACAATACAATGCCTCCAACCTGTCCATGGACAGCAGGATACCTTCGCTGAGCAGAAAATGCATCCATCCACACAACAAAACAGTGGTTTAAAACTGTCCATGAATATTTTAAGGACTTTGACGAGCAACACAGGCTTCCATACGACAAGGCGGTCCTTGAGACCTCTCGTCGGGCATCCGTATAGCTTTAGGGAACGATACAGAGAGAAAAGTATTGTTTTTACCCCCCCCCCCTCTCCCCGCCACCGTGGATTTCGTTTTCCAGCAGTCCAGCACACGCCATGTCCTTTAGACTACAAAGCAATGCTTCAAACCTGTCAATGGACCTCCTAAGACATTTCAAGACGCAATGGATCCCTTTACGAAACAAGGAAACTGCCCAAGGACGCTCATTCGAAAAAGTCCTTATACTAAAGCAGGCCCACTTCTGAGGATCACAGTGCCCAGATTTGATATCACGGGGCAACCTTTTCGGAGCCATCCCTGCCGCGGTCCCATTCATTATTCAACAAAGCTGTGTTTTTAATCTGTCGCTGGACAACAGAGGACCTTTTCAGGATAACAATGCAGTGTTTTAAATCCCCTGGACACAATGGAATGGTTTTCCAACAGTGCATGTCTCTCTACTCAACAATACAATGCCTCCAACCTGTCCATGGACAGCAGGATACCTTCGCTGAGCAGAAAATGCATCCATCCACACAACAAAACAGTGGTTTAAAACTGTCCATGAATATTTTAAGGACTTTGACGAGCAACACAGGCTTCCATACGACAAGGCGGTCCTTGAGACCTCTCGTCGGGCATCCGTATAGCTTTAGGGAACGATACAGAGAGAAAAGTATTGTTTTTACCCCCCCCCCCTCTCCCCGCCACCGTGGATTTCGTTTTCCAGCAGTCCAGCACACGCCATGTCCCTTTAGACTACAAAGCAATGCTTCAAACCTGTCAATGGACCTCCTAAGACATTTCAAGACGCAATGGATCCCTTTACGAAACAAGGAAACTGCCCAAGGACGCTCATTCGAAAAAGTCCTTATACTAAAGCAGGCCCACTTCTGAGGATCACAGTGCCCAGATTTGATATCACGGGGCAACCTTTTCGGAGCCATCCCTGCCACGGTCCCATTCATTATTCAACAAAGCTGTGTTTTTAATGTGTCGCTGGACAACAGAGGACCTTTTCAGGATAACAATGCAGTGTTTTAAATCCCCTGGACACAATGGAATAGGTTTTCCAACAGTGCATGTCTCTTTACTCAACAATACAATGCCTCCAACCTGTCCATGGACAGCAGGATACCTTCGCTGAGCAGAAAATGCATCCATCCACACAACAAAACAGTGGTTTAAAACTGTCCATGAATATTTTAAGGACTTTGACGAGCAACACAGGCTTCCATACGACAAGGCGGTCCTTGAGACCTCTCGTCGGGCATCCGTATAGCTTTAGGGAACGATACAGAGAGAAAAGTATTGTTTTTACCCCCCCCCCCTCTCCCCGCCACCGTGGATTTCGTTTTCCAGCAGTCCAGCACACGCCATGTCCTTTAGACTACAAAGCAATGCTTCAAACCTGTCAATGGACCTCCTAAGACATTTCAAGACGCAATGGATCCCTTTACGAAACAAGGAAACTGCCCAAGGACGCTCATTCGAAAAAGTCCTTATACTAAAGCAGGCCCACTTCTGAGGATCACAGTGCCCAGATTTGATATCACGGGGCAACCTTTTCGGAGCCATCCCTGCCCGGTCCCATTCATTATTCAACAAAGCTGTGTTTTTAATCTGTCGCTGGACAACAGAGGACCTTTTCAGGATAACAATGCAGTGTTTTAAATCCCCTGGACACAATGGAATTGGTTTTCCAACAGTGCATGTCTCTTTACTCAACAATACAATGCCTCCAACCTGTCCATGGACAGCAGGATACCTTCGCTGAGCAGAAAATGCATCCATCCACACAACAAAACAGTGGTTTAAAACTGTCCATGAATATTTTAAGGACTTTGACGAGCAACACAGGCTTCCATACGACAAGGCGGTCCTTGAGACCTCTCGTCGGGCATCCGTATAGCTTTAGGGAACGATACAGAGAGAAAAGTATTGTTTTTACCCCCCCCCCCTCTCCCCGCCACCGTGGATTTCGTTTTCCAGCAGTCCAGCACACGCCATGTCCCTTTAGACTACAAAGCAATGCTTCAAACCTGTCAATGGACCTCCTAAGACATTTCAAGACGCAATGGATCCCTTTACGAAACAAGGAAACTGCCCAAGGACGCTCATTCGAAAAAGTCCTTATACTAAAGCAGGCCCACTTCTGAGGATCACAGTGCCCAGATTTGATATCACGGGGCAACCTTTTCGGAGCCATCCCTGCCGCGGTCCCATTCATTATTCAACAAAGCTGTGTTTTTAATCTGTCGCTGGACAACAGAGGACCTTTTCAGGATAACAATGCAGTGTTTTAAATCCCCTGGACACAATGGAATAGGCTTTCCAACAGTGCATGTCTCTTTACTCAACAATACAATGCCTCCAACCTGTCCATGGACAGCAGGATACCTTCTCTGAGCAGAAAATGCATCCATCCACACAACAAAACAGTGGTTTAAAACTGTCCATGAATATTTTAAGGACTTTGACGAGCAACACAGGCTTCCATACGACAAGGCGGTCCTTGAGACCTCTCGTCGGGCATCCGTATAGCTTTAGGGAACGATACAGAGAGAAAAGTATTGTTTTTACCCCCCCCCCCTCTCCCCGCCACCGTGGATTTCGTTTTCCAGCAGTCCAGCACACGCCATGTCCCTTTAGACTACAAAGCAATGCTTCAAACCTGTCAATGGACCTCCTAAGACATTTCAAGACGCAATGGATCCCTTTACGAAACAAGGAAACTGCCCAAGGACGCTCATTCGAAAAAGTCCTTATACTAAAGCAGGCCCACTTCTTAGGATCACAGTGCCCAGATTTGATATCACGGGGCAACCTTTTCGGAGCCATCCCTGCCACGGTCCCATTCATTATTCAACAAAGCTGTGTTTTTAATGTGTCGCTGGACAACAGAGGACCTTTTCAGGATAACAATGCAGTGTTTTAAATCCCCTGGACACAATGGAATAGGTTTTCCAACAGTGCATGTCTCTTTACTCAACAATACAATGCCTCCAACCTGTCCATGGACAGCAGGATACCTTCTCTGAGCAGAAAATGCATCCATCCACACAACAAAACAGTGGTTTAAAACTGTCCATGAATATTTTAAGGACTTTGACGAGCAACACAGGCTTCCATACGACAAGGCGGTCCTTGAGACCTCTCGTCGGGCATCCGTATAGCTTTAGGGAACGATACAGAGAGAAAAGTATTGTTTTTACCCCCCCCCCCTCTCCCCGCCACCGTGGATTTCGTTTTCCAGCAGTCCAGCACACGCCATGTCTCTTTAGACTACAAAGCAATGCTTCAAACCTGTCAATGGACCTCCTAAGACATTTCAAGACGCAATGGATCCCTTTACGAAACAAGGAAACTGCCCAAGGACGCTCATTCGAAAAAGTCCTTATACTAAAGCAGGCCCACTTCTTAGGATCACAGTGCCCAGATTTGATATCACGGGGCAACCTTTTCGGAGCCATCCCTGCCACGGTCCCATTCATTATTCAACAAAGCTGTGTTTTTAATGTGTCGCTGGACAACAGAGGACCTTTTCAGGATAACAATGCAGTGTTTTAAATCCCCTGGACACAATGGAATAGGTTTTCCAACAGTGCATGTCTCTTTACTCAACAATACAATGCCTCCAACCTGTCCATGGACAGCAGGATACCTTCTCTGAGCAGAAAATGCATCCATCCACACAACAAAACAGTGGTTTAAAACTGTCCATGAATATTTTAAGGACTTTGACGAGCAACACAGGCTTCCATACGACAAGGCGGTCCTTGAGACCTCTCGTCGGGCATCCGTATAGCTTTAGGGAACGATACAGAGAGAAAAGTATTGTTTTTACCCCCCCCCCCTCTCCCCGCCACCGTGGATTTCGTTTTCCAGCAGTCCAGCACACGCCATGTCTCTTTAGACTACAAAGCAATGCTTCAAACCTGTCAATGGACCTCCTAAGACATTTCAAGACGCAATGGATCCCTTTACGAAACAAGGAAACTGCCCAAGGACGCTCATTCGAAAAAGTCCTTATACTAAAGCAGGCCCACTTCTTAGGATCACAGTGCCCAGATTTGATATCACGGGGCAACCTTTTCGGAGCCATCCCTGCCACGGTCCCATTCATTATTCAACAAAGCTGTGTTTTTAATGTGTCGCTGGACAACAGAGGACCTTTTCAGGATAACAATGCAGTGTTTTAAATCCCCTGGACACAATGGAATAGGTTTTCCAACAGTGCATGTCTCTTTACTCAACAATACAATGCCTCCAACCTGTCCATGGACAGCAGGATACCTTCTCTGAGCAGAAAATGCATCCATCCACACAACAAAACAGTGGTTTAAAACTGTCCATGAATATTTTAAGGACTTTGACGAGCAACACAGGCTTCCATACGACAAGGCGGTCCTTGAGACCTCTCGTCGGGCATCCGTATAGCTTTAGGGAACGATACAGAGAGAAAAGTATTGTTTTTACCCCCCCCCCCTCTCCCCGCCACCGTGGATTTCGTTTTCCAGCAGTCCAGCACACGCCATGTCTCTTTAGACTACAAAGCAATGCTTCAAACCTGTCAATGGACCTCCTAAGACATTTCAAGACGCAATGGATCCCTTTACGAAACAAGGAAACTGCCCAAGGACGCTCATTCGAAAAAGTCCTTATACTAAAGCAGGCCCACTTCTTAGGATCACAGTGCCCAGATTTGATATCACGGGGCAACCTTTTCGGAGCCATCCCTGCCACGGTCCCATTCATTATTCAACAAAGCTGTGTTTTTAATGTGTCGCTGGACAACAGAGGACCTTTTCAGGATAACAATGCAGTGTTTTAAATCCCCTGGACACAATGGAATAGGTTTTCCAACAGTGCATGTCTCTTTACTCAACAATACAATGCCTCCAACCTGTCCATGGACAGCAGGATACCTTCTCTGAGCAGAAAATGCATCCATCCACACAACAAAACAGTGGTTTAAAACTGTCCATGAATATTTTAAGGACTTTGACGAGCAACACAGGCTTCCATACGACAAGGCGGTCCTTGAGACCTCTCGTCGGGCATCCGTATAGCTTTAGGGAACGATACAGAGAGAAAAGTATTGTTTTTACCCCCCCCCCCTCTCCCCGCCACCGTGGATTTCGTTTTCCAGCAGTCCAGCACACGCCATGTCTCTTTAGACTACAAAGCAATGCTTCAAACCTGTCAATGGACCTCCTAAGACATTTCAAGACGCAATGGATCCCTTTACGAAACAAGGAAACTGCCCAAGGACGCTCATTCGAAAAAGTCCTTATACTAAAGCAGGCCCACTTCTTAGGATCACAGTGCCCAGATTTGATATCACGGGGCAACCTTTTCGGAGCCATCCCTGCCACGGTCCCATTCATTATTCAACAAAGCTGTGTTTTTAATGTGTCGCTGGACAACAGAGGACCTTTTCAGGATAACAATGCAGTGTTTTAAATCCCCTGGACACAATGGAATAGGTTTTCCAACAGTGCATGTCTCTTTACTCAACAATACAATGCCTCCAACCTGTCCATGGACAGCAGGATACCTTCTCTGAGCAGAAAATGCATCCATCCACACAACAAAACAGTGGTTTAAAACTGTCCATGAATATTTTAAGGACTTTGACGAGCAACACAGGCTTCCATACGACAAGGCGGTCCTTGAGACCTCTCGTCGGGCATCCGTATAGCTTTAGGGAACGATACAGAGAGAAAAGTATTGTTTTTACCCCCCCCCCCTCTCCCCGCCACCGTGGATTTCGTTTTCCAGCAGTCCAGCACACGCCATGTCTCTTTAGACTACAAAGCAATGCTTCAAACCTGTCAATGGACCTCCTAAGACATTTCAAGACGCAATGGATCCCTTTACGAAACAAGGAAACTGCCCAAGGACGCTCATTCGAAAAAGTCCTTATACTAAAGCAGGCCCACTTCTTAGGATCACAGTGCCCAGATTTGATATCACGGGGCAACCTTTTCGGAGCCATCCCTGCCACGGTCCCATTCATTATTCAACAAAGCTGTGTTTTTAATGTGTCGCTGGACAACAGAGGACCTTTTCAGGATAACAATGCAGTGTTTTAAATCCCCTGGACACAATGGAATAGGTTTTCCAACAGTGCATGTCTCTTTACTCAACAATACAATGCCTCCAACCTGTCCATGGACAGCAGGATACCTTCTCTGAGCAGAAAATGCATCCATCCACACAACAAAACAGTGGTTTAAAACTGTCCATGAATATTTTAAGGACTTTGACGAGCAACACAGGCTTCCATACGACAAGGCGGTCCTTGAGACCTCTCGTCGGGCATCCGTATAGCTTTAGGGAACGATACAGAGAGAAAAGTATTGTTTTTACCCCCCCCCCCTCTCCCGCCACCGTGGATTTCGTTTTCCAGCAGTCCAGCACACGCCATGTCTCTTTAGACTACAAAGCAATGCTTCAAACCTGTCAATGGACCTCCTAAGACATTTCAAGACGCAATGGATCCCTTTACGAAACAAGGAAACTGCCCAAGGACGCTCATTCGAAAAAGTCCTTATACTAAAGCAGGCCCACTTCTTAGGATCACAGTGCCCAGATTTGATATCACGGGGCAACCTTTTCGGAGCCATCCCTGCCACGGTCCCATTCATTATTCAACAAAGCTGTGTTTTTAATGTGTCGCTGGACAACAGAGGACCTTTTCAGGATAACAATGCAGTGTTTTAAATCCCCTGGACACAATGGAATAGGTTTTCCAACAGTGCATGTCTCTTTACTCAACAATACAATGCCTCCAACCTGTCCATGGACAGCAGGATACCTTCTCTGAGCAGAAAATGCATCCATCCACACAACAAAACAGTGGTTTAAAACTGTCCATGAATATTTTAAGGACTTTGACGAGCAACACAGGCTTCCATACGACAAGGCGGTCCTTGAGACCTCTCGTCGGGCATCCGTATAGCTTTAGGGAACGATACAGAGAGAAAAGTATTGTTTTTACCCCCCCCCCCTCTCCCCGCCACCGTGGATTTCGTTTTCCAGCAGTCCAGCACACGCCATGTCTCTTTAGACTACAAAGCAATGCTTCAAACCTGTCAATGGACCTCCTAAGACATTTCAAGACGCAATGGATCCCTTTACGAAACAAGGAAACTGCCCAAGGACGCTCATTCGAAAAAGTCCTTATACTAAAGCAGGCCCACTTCTTAGGATCACAGTGCCCAGATTTGATATCACGGGGCAACCTTTTCGGAGCCATCCCTGCCACGGTCCCATTCATTATTCAACAAAGCTGTGTTTTTAATGTGTCGCTGGACAACAGAGGACCTTTTCAGGATAACAATGCAGTGTTTTAAATCCCCTGGACACAATGGAATAGGTTTTCCAACAGTGCATGTCTCTTTACTCAACAATACAATGCCTCCAACCTGTCCATGGACAGCAGGATACCTTCTCTGAGCAGAAAATGCATCCATCCACACAACAAAACAGTGGTTTAAAACTGTCCATGAATATTTTAAGGACTTTGACGAGCAACACAGGCTTCCATACGACAAGGCGGTCCTTGAGACCTCTCGTCGGGCATCCGTATAGCTTTAGGGAACGATACAGAGAGAAAAGTATTGTTTTTACCCCCCCCCCCTCTCCCCGCCACCGTGGATTTCGTTTTCCAGCAGTCCAGCACACGCCATGTCTCTTTAGACTACAAAGCAATGCTTCAAACCTGTCAATGGACCTCCTAAGACATTTCAAGACGCAATGGATCCCTTTACGAAACAAGGAAACTGCCCAAGGACGCTCATTCGAAAAAGTCCTTATACTAAAGCAGGCCCACTTCTTAGGATCACAGTGCCCAGATTTGATATCACGGGGCAACCTTTTCGGAGCCATCCCTGCCACGGTCCCATTCATTATTCAACAAAGCTGTGTTTTTAATGTGTCGCTGGACAACAGAGGACCTTTTCAGGATAACAATGCAGTGTTTTAAATCCCCTGGACACAATGGAATAGGTTTTCCAACAGTGCATGTCTCTTTACTCAACAATACAATGCCTCCAACCTGTCCATGGACAGCAGGATACCTTCTCTGAGCAGAAAATGCATCCATCCACACAACAAAACAGTGGTTTAAAACTGTCCATGAATATTTTAAGGACTTTGACGAGCAACACAGGCTTCCATACGACAAGGCGGTCCTTGAGACCTCTCGTCGGGCATCCGTATAGCTTTAGGGAACGATACAGAGAGAAAAGTATTGTTTTTACCCCCCCCCCTCTCCCCGCCACCGTGGATTTCGTTTTCCAGCAGTCCAGCACACGCCATGTCTCTTTAGACTACAAAGCAATGCTTCAAACCTGTCAATGGACCTCCTAAGACATTTCAAGACGCAATGGATCCCTTTACGAAACAAGGAAACTGCCCAAGGACGCTCATTCGAAAAAGTCCTTATACTAAAGCAGGCCCACTTCTTAGGATCACAGTGCCCAGATTTGATATCACGGGGCAACCTTTTCGGAGCCATCCCTGCCACGGTCCCATTCATTATTCAACAAAGCTGTGTTTTTAATGTGTCGCTGGACAACAGAGGACCTTTTCAGGATAACAATGCAGTGTTTTAAATCCCCTGGACACAATGGAATAGGTTTTCCAACAGTGCATGTCTCTTTACTCAACAATACAATGCCTCCAACCTGTCCATGGACAGCAGGATACCTTCTCTGAGCAGAAAATGCATCCATCCACACAACAAAACAGTGGTTTAAAACTGTCCATGAATATTTTAAGGACTTTGACGAGCAACACAGGCTTCCATACGACAAGGCGGTCCTTGAGACCTCTCGTCGGGCATCCGTATAGCTTTAGGGAACGATACAGAGAGAAAAGTATTGTTTTTACCCCCCCCCCTCTCCCCGCCACCGTGGATTTCGTTTTCCAGCAGTCCAGCACACGCCATGTCTCTTTAGACTACAAAGCAATGCTTCAAACCTGTCAATGGACCTCCTAAGACATTTCAAGACGCAATGGATCCCTTTACGAAACAAGGAAACTGCCCAAGGACGCTCATTCGAAAAAGTCCTTATACTAAAGCAGGCCCACTTCTTAGGATCACAGTGCCCAGATTTGATATCACGGGGCAACCTTTTCGGAGCCATCCCTGCCACGGTCCCATTCATTATTCAACAAAGCTGTGTTTTTAATGTGTCGCTGGACAACAGAGGACCTTTTCAGGATAACAATGCAGTGTTTTAAATCCCCTGGACACAATGGAATAGGTTTTCCAACAGTGCATGTCTCTTTACTCAACAATACAATGCCTCCAACCTGTCCATGGACAGCAGGATACCTTCTCTGAGCAGAAAATGCATCCATCCACACAACAAAACAGTGGTTTAAAACTGTCCATGAATATTTTAAGGACTTTGACGAGCAACACAGGCTTCCATACGACAAGGCGGTCCTTGAGACCTCTCGTCGGGCATCCGTATAGCTTTAGGGAACGATACAGAGAGAAAAGTATTGTTTTTACCCCCCCCCCCTCTCCCCGCCACCGTGGATTTCGTTTTCCAGCAGTCCAGCACACGCCATGTCTCTTTAGACTACAAAGCAATGCTTCAAACCTGTCAATGGACCTCCTAAGACATTTCAAGACGCAATGGATCCCTTTACGAAACAAGGAAACTGCCCAAGGACGCTCATTCGAAAAAGTCCTTATACTAAAGCAGGCCCACTTCTTAGGATCACAGTGCCCAGATTTGATATCACGGGGCAACCTTTTCGGAGCCATCCCTGCCACGGTCCCATTCATTATTCAACAAAGCTGTGTTTTTAATGTGTCGCTGGACAACAGAGGACCTTTTCAGGATAACAATGCAGTGTTTTAAATCCCCTGGACACAATGGAATAGGTTTTCCAACAGTGCATGTCTCTTTACTCAACAATACAATGCCTCCAACCTGTCCATGGACAGCAGGATACCTTCTCTGAGCAGAAAATGCATCCATCCACACAACAAAACAGTGGTTTAAAACTGTCCATGAATATTTTAAGGACTTTGACGAGCAACACAGGCTTCCATACGACAAGGCGGTCCTTGAGACCTCTCGTCGGGCATCCGTATAGCTTTAGGGAACGATACAGAGAGAAAAGTATTGTTTTTACCCCCCCCCCCTCTCCCCGCCACCGTGGATTTCGTTTTCCAGCAGTCCAGCACACGCCATGTCTCTTTAGACTACAAAGCAATGCTTCAAACCTGTCAATGGACCTCCTAAGACATTTCAAGACGCAATGGATCCCTTTACGAAACAAGGAAACTGCCCAAGGACGCTCATTCGAAAAAGTCCT
Organism: Trichonephila clavata; assembly: GCA_019973975.1. Classification (NCBI taxonomy): domain Eukaryota; kingdom Metazoa; phylum Arthropoda; class Arachnida; order Araneae; family Nephilidae; genus Trichonephila; species Trichonephila clavata. Next base: position 2,379 of record BMAO01015211.1, on the reverse strand, counting down.
TATACTAAAGCAGGCCCACTTCTTAGGATCACAGTGCCCAGATTTGATATCACGGGGCAACCTTTTCGGAGCCATCCCTGCCACGGTCCCATTCATTATTCAACAAAGCTGTGTTTTTAATGTGTCGCTGGACAACAGAGGACCTTTTCAGGATAACAATGCAGTGTTTTAAATCCCCTGGACACAATGGAATAGGTTTTCCAACAGTGCATGTCTCTTTACTCAACAATACAATGCCTCCAACCTGTCCATGGACAGCAGGATACCTTCTCTGAGCAGAAAATGCATCCATCCACACAACAAAACAGTGGTTTAAAACTGTCCATGAATATTTTAAGGACTTTGACGAGCAACACAGGCTTCCATACGACAAGGCGGTCCTTGAGACCTCTCGTCGGGCATCCGTATAGCTTTAGGGAACGATACAGAGAGAAAAGTATTGTTTTTACCCCCCCCCCCTCTCCCCGCCACCGTGGATTTCGTTTTCCAGCAGTCCAGCACACGCCATGTCTCTTTAGACTACAAAGCAATGCTTCAAACCTGTCAATGGACCTCCTAAGACATTTCAAGACGCAATGGATCCCTTTACGAAACAAGGAAACTGCCCAAGGACGCTCATTCGAAAAAGTCCTTATACTAAAGCAGGCCCACTTCTTAGGATCACAGTGCCCAGATTTGATATCACGGGGCAACCTTTTCGGAGCCATCCCTGCCACGGTCCCATTCATTATTCAACAAAGCTGTGTTTTTAATGTGTCGCTGGACAACAGAGGACCTTTTCAGGATAACAATGCAGTGTTTTAAATCCCCTGGACACAATGGAATAGGTTTTCCAACAGTGCATGTCTCTTTACTCAACAATACAATGCCTCCAACCTGTCCATGGACAGCAGGATACCTTCTCTGAGCAGAAAATGCATCCATCCACACAACAAAACAGTGGTTTAAAACTGTCCATGAATATTTTAAGGACTTTGACGAGCAACACAGGCTTCCATACGACAAGGCGGTCCTTGAGACCTCTCGTCGGGCATCCGTATAGCTTTAGGGAACGATACAGAGAGAAAAGTATTGTTTTTACCCCCCCCCCTCTCCCCGCCACCGTGGATTTCGTTTTCCAGCAGTCCAGCACACGCCATGTCTCTTTAGACTACAAAGCAATGCTTCAAACCTGTCAATGGACCTCCTAAGACATTTCAAGACGCAATGGATCCCTTTACGAAACAAGGAAACTGCCAAGGACGCTCATTCGAAAAAGTCCTTATACTAAAGCAGGCCACTTCTTAGGATCACAGTGCCCAGATTTGATATCACGGGGCAACCTTTTCGGAGCCATCCCTGCCACGGTCCCATTCATTATTCAACAAAGCTGTGTTTTAATGTGTCGCTGGACAACAGAGGACCTTTTCAGGATAACAATGCAGTGTTTTAAATCCCCTGGACACAATGGAATAGGTTTTCCAACAGTGCATGTCTCATTACTCAACAATACAATGCCTCCAACCTGTCCATGGACAGCAGGATACCTTCTCTGAGCAGAAAATGCATCCATCCACACAACAAAACAGTGGTTTAAAACTGTCCATGATATTTTAAGGACTTTGACGAGCAACACAGGCTTCCATACGACAAGGCGGTCCTTGAGACCTCTCGTCGGGCATCCGTATAGCTTTAGGGAACGATACAGAGAGAAAAGTATTGTTTTTACCCCCCCCCCTCTCCCCGCCACCGTGGATTTCGTTTTCCAGCAGTCCAGCACACGCCATGTCCTTTAGACTCAAAGCAATGCTTTCAACCTGTCAATGGACTCCTAAGACATTTCAAGACGCAATGGATCCCTTTACGAAACAAGGAACTGCCCAAGGACGCTCATTCGAAAAGTCCTTATACTAAGCAGGCCACTTCTTAGGATCACAGTGCCCGATTTGATATCCGGGGCAACCTTTTCGGAGCCATCCCTGCCGCGGTCCCATTCATTATTCAACAAAGCTGTGTTTTTAATGTGTCGCTGGACAACAGAGGACCTTTTCAGGATAACAATGCAGTGTTTTAAATCCCTGGACACAATGGAATTGGTTTTCCAACAGTGCATGTCTCTTACTCAACAATACAATGCCTCCAACCTGTCCATGGACAGCAGGATACCTTCCTGAGCAGAAAATGCATCCATCCACACAACAAAACAGTGGTTTAAAACTGTCCATGAATATTTTAAGGACTTTGACGAGCAACACAGGCTTCCATACGACAAGGCGGTCCTTGAGACCTCTCGTCGGGCATCCGTATAGCTTTAGGGAACGATACAGAGAGAAAAGTATTGTTTTTACCCCCCCCCCTCTCCCCCGCCACCGTGGATTTCGTTTTCCAGCAGTCCAGCAC
>BMAO01015210.1:0-24431 GCA_019973975.1 Trichonephila clavata | reverse complement strand
AACTGGCATCAAGAAAAGATTAAGAATCGATTTTTACAGAATTTTTCACCAATACAACACAGACAACACACAATACAGACGGCACAACATATAAAGGACAACACAACATATAAAGAACAACACAACATATAAAAGACAACACAACATATAAAGGACGGCACAACATAGATTAGTCTAAACAAGACAACACAGAATACAGAAAAAACACACACTAGACCAAACAAAACAACACAGACAACTTAAGACTGTTCAAGACATACAACACAAGGCATACAACGCAAGACATACTACACAAGACATACGACACATGACTACTCAAGCCATACAGCGCAGGACTACTCAAGTCAGTAAAAATAAAAGACAAGTAATGCAAGATAAGACTCACAAGAAATATGACAAGACACAAACAAAGAATTACAAAACAAAACAACACAGACAAGAAGGGAAAAGGCATATACAATCAAGACCGAGAGCAACACACAAGACACCTAAAACCACTAGTAAGCAACAATTTTTTTCACTGGAAAGTTTGAATCTAGAAAACTAATGCATTATTGGAAAATGTTTGAATACAATTAACATTATTATAAATTAATAGATATTCCACCAAGTATAATATCTATATCTTAGCTATCCTCTTATCACCCTAAAATTCTTTATCAAATACTTTAACCCTTATTGAGGATTAAACCTTAAATCGTAATTGTATACTCTTAACTTTCTGAAACGAGAAAAAAGTTATAAAAGTTTGAAATATCATTAGTCAGTAGAAAAACTTTATAAACGATTCATATATATTTGAAAAAACATATTTAATTCACTCGAAAAATAAATTTTCTAGGTGCAACATAGAAGAAAAGATAACGGTGCCCAAAAAATTTATAGAAGCAAACTTTTAAAAGTCGATATCAAATTGGTCAAATGCAACAAGTAACCAAAATTGTTTATTCCATTCATTCCTGCGAGATTTTTTTAAAAATCAATGCTTTATTTTAACAACACAATGATTTCTCATGCAAATTAAAAATATTTTACTATCAAGAATACAATATAATAGAGATAAGAACAGTTTCTTGACGGCCGCGGTGGCCGAGTGGTCTAGGTATCGGATCATGGCTAGCGTGTCATGGGTTCGATCCTAGTACCACTAAAGATCCGCTGTGTAGGGGAGCGATGCACGTTAAATCTGTCGAGAGCTCAAACGTCCTCCCGTTGGTGTGGCGTGGTAGTTAGGAGAGGGGGGTGCCAGCTCAGGTGTCGTCCGCGTCACTTGACCATGGTTCGAAATTACGCGGACCGTCGCCCAAAGCCCTCGTGTTGCTAATCAGTGCGACGTTAATATTCTCTCACTCACTCTCAAGAACAGTTCTTAAATGAAACAAACCCTTTACGTACTCTAAATTGACTGTGCCACGGTACTTAATTGAAAAAAAAAAGCTTTTCTTTCTTTTTTTACATTGAAAGAAAAGGATCCATACAATTCCATAAATATCAACGCAAAAAATTAAATAAATACGACATTAAGGTTTAAAGAACATTATATAAATTGTTGAGACAGTTTCTTACTTCAAACGACGTCAGATCAGAAGTTTGTTACAGAAAATTTTAAACACTACATAAAAAAATGATAAATTATTTAGCTTTTACTTTAAAATTAAAACCTTAATATTATACATAACATTAATAAGGCAGCAAGGTGACTAAATAGTACGTGGGCTATGCCCGAAAGGCAAAAGAAAGTATTTCCGCCTTACCTCTTTTTCTCTTTAGTCACGGTTCCTCTTCAATTCACGAAATTTACATATTTGGTTAGATAGTCACATCACTTCTTCCTCTCAGCACGTTTAATATTGAAAGCAAGCAATATATTTGAATAAGCGGTCAGATTTTGTTGTTCTTCTTGGACTGAGGTCTGCCGACTTAAGAACTGGGAATGACCCATTTGTATGGTATCGTCATGCAAGATAAAAGCTGGTTGTTAATAACAGTACCAAGATCGAGGCTTGAGAATGCCAGATCCAAGATTTGAGGCTTGAGAATATCCTAACCGAGGATTGAGAACACCAATGTGAAGTTCTATTTTTCAATGATTGTAAGGGAAAAGATGCACATGTTTGTCCCACAAATTCCTGCTAGTGTGGTCATTTTTTAAGAGAGCTAAAGGTTTGAACGAACCACTGATCGTGATGGAAGGGGTTTAAACGCAACCCTTGCTGTAATCTGCTTAGAATGAATCTTTGGCTAAAGAAGTGGAATTGTTGAGATCTTGATCGAGCAAAGAAACGACACATTTCACTCTTGTAGAACACCTCCAGATATAGGTGAGATCTGAAAAGGAGAGGTCACAAATGTGAAATCGAGTGTACTCTAGCTCATAAGGTTATTTAATAACAGAGAGCTACAAAACACTACTCCAAATAAACTAACAATTTCTTTCAGTTCTTAAAAACAGAATATCACATAAGATTACCATGTGAGCTCGCCAACCAAATAGTACGAAAACCAAGGGCACAACCTGCGAATACCTTTTTTGGTTGCATATCGCACAATACTTCTCTAGAATCGGTAACTTTTCTATTCAATCAAATTCTCACTCATTCAATGATTGTGCAAGAAATTGCAACAAGGATCAATTTCTCATCAAAAAGTTGGTATCGTTTCAAAACAATGAAAAATTATAACCACAAAATAATATCTCACGTATTTTCAATGAAATGAAATATACTCACAGAAATCAATTAAGACACACGTTCACACACCCTGCTCTTTTTAGGATTATTCTTTACCATTAAAGTTATATTTTCTGCACAGCCATTTTAACTACTATTTTACAACTTAATTGAAAAAATAACTGACTTCAAAACGTCATTAATATAATTAGCATATTTTTAACATAATACACTCTATATTCGTAAACATATTCATTCATTAAATACTCTCTCATTAAATTATTATTTTTTTATTTCCAATGGAGGATTATAAGACAACTGCAACCTTAAAAATTATAGTATATCTATATATATAAAGGAGTAAAGCGACTCACTCACTGACTGACTGACTGACTAATCACGAAATCTCTGGAACTATTCAACCTACATACTTTAAATTTGGTAGACATGTTCCTTTGATAGAGAAGACATCAGCTAAGAAAGGATTTTCCGAAATTCGAAACGCAAGGGGCGTTACGGGGGTTTAAGGGCTTTAATAATAATTGTTTCCATGTTTAAACTACTTAATGTACAATCATGAAATTCGGCGAGCGGATTCCTTTCAGAGAGTAGAGATCCGCTACAAAATGAGTTTGCTGAAAATCGACCCCCAAGTGGCGTTGCAGGGGCTTAGGGGGGGTTATAGATAATTATTTCCATTTTTAAACTATTTGACGCACTGTCGTTAAATTTGATATATAGATTCCTTTCGTAGAATAATGATCAGTTACAAAACGGGTTTTGTGAAAACAAACTTCTAAGTGGCGTTGCGGGGGATTAAGGGGCGTAATAGATAGATATATCCGTTTTTAAACTACTTCACCTACCTGCTTGAAAATTGGTAGGTAAGTTTCTTTCCTGGAGTAAATATCCGCTACAAAATGGGTTTTGGGAGAATTGACCCCCAAGGGGTGTTGCGGGGGCGGGGGGTTTAAGGGGCGTTATAAATTCCTATTTTTAAGTTATTAGACGTACAGTCTTGAAACTTAGTAAGAAGATTCCTCTCATAGGGTAGAGATACGCTAAAAATGGGTTTCGTGAAAATTGCCCCCAAGTGGCGTTGAGGGGACTTAAGGGGCTTTATAGATAATTATTTCCATTTTTAAACTATTAGACGCACAGTCTTTATATTTGATAAAGAGATTTCTTTCATAGAGTAGAGATCAGCTATAAGAAGGTTTTGTGAAAACAGACTTCTAAGTGGCGTTGCAGGGGAATAAGTGGTGTAAGAGATAAATATTTTCGTTTTTAAACTATTTGACCTACCTGCTTGAAAATTGGTAGGAATGTTTCTTTCATGGAGTAAATATCCTCTACAAAACGGGTTTGGAGAAAATTGACCCCCAAGGGGTGTTGCGGGGGGTTAAGGGCAGATATAAATAATTATTTCTTTTTTTAAACTATTAGACTCATAGTCTTGAAATTTGGTTATCAGATTCCTCTCATAGGATAGAAATACACTGTAAAATGTGTTTTGTGAAAATCGACCCCTAGGTGGTGTTGCGGGGGTTCAAGAGGCGTTATTGATAATTTTTTTGCATTTTTAATTAATTGGACGCACAGTCTTCAAATTTTGCTAAGCAGATTCCTTTCATAGAGTGCAATTCCCCCACAAAATGGGTTTTGTGAAAACAGACCCAGAAGTGGTGTTGCGGGGCTCAAGTGGCGTTATAGACAATTATCCCCATTTTTAAACTGTTAGACGTACAGTGTTGAAATTTGATAAGCAGATTCCTTTCGTAAAGTAGAGAACCGCTACAAAATGGGTTTTGCGAATATCAACTACCAAGTTTAATTTCGGGAGATTAAGAGGCTTAATCGATAAATATTTCCATTTTTAAACTACTTGATCATCCTGCTTGAAAATTGGTAGGCATGTTCCTTTCATGAAATAGAGTTCCTCTAACAAATAGTAAAATGAAAATTGACCCCCAAAGATGTTTGCGAGGGGTCAAGAGGAGTAACAGAAAAAAATTCCTGTTTTTAATTGTTAGACCCATATACTTGAAATTTGTTAAGCATGTTTCTTTTGTTGAATAGGGATCCACTAAGAATAAATTTTAAGCAAATCCAGTTCTGGGGGGTTGCAGGGGGTTACTGGGACGTATTGACAAAAAAAATTACTTTTTTTGAGCTACAAGGACTATAATAATGAAATTTGGTTTGCATTTTTCTTTTGTTGAATTGAAATCCGCTAAGAACGGTAATTTTGGAAAACGGCTCTCAACTGGATTACGGGGATATTTATAGTAAAACTTTTGCTTTTTTCTGTTAGATTTATACTTGAAATTTGGCTTGCATGTTCAATTTACGGAGTAGAAATCCACCGAAAATTGGTTTTGCGGGAATCCACTTGGTTTTTGAGTTACGAAAGAGCAAACATCATTCTATGCTTCAATTTTAGAGATTTTTAGAAAATACAAATTAGATGAGTTCTGCCCTTTTTTTTTTATCAACAGGTGGCAGTTACAGGTATAAGTATATTTTTCAATTCAATCGAATTCTTAATGCTAGGACTTAGATATCAATACTTTATACATATATATAAGCAGTAAAAATTTATAAAACATCATGAAATACCCAGCGAAGCGGGCGGGTAACAGCTAGTATGTATATAAAATAAGTTACTTACGGGGATGATATCTTACAAGTGCAGGGGGCCTCGGTAGCCAAATAGTCATGGTCACTCGCGGCAGGCGATGTCAAGTTGTGGCACTGAAGACAGTAGTGTAAAAGGGCAGATACATGACTCTTAGCTTGGTGTGGATGTTTGGAGAGTGGTGGACCAATTAAGATGCCAATAGCTTCTAGTGCAGAGGTGGGCACTTCTAATTTTTTCAGAGTCTTGTGGTTCACCCAATGGCGTAGGTGTGGTGAGCTAAGAAAAAAGACTACAATATTTATTATAATAAATAAAATCTTACACTTTAAAGACCGCGTTTATAGTAAAACGCGAGACTCAAACATAATTATAATAATCACAAATATAATAACATCAAATGATGTATTTATTATTGAACAGTTCAAAATACAGAAAAAATAAAATACTTTCAGCTAAAGTTAGTTCTCGTAGTTATAGTCATAGAAGATTTAGTCTGCATACTGTTCGCCAATCTTGAGTATTTCGGTATACTCGTATAATTACTTACTGCTTATCCTCAAGCAGTGCACCCAAGGTTGACCGGTTGATCGAGGTCGACTTAATGCCCTCTCCTGTTCTAGTGTAATTATTTAAAAAAAATCAGATCAGATTATTTAATGATGCAAAATATCTTATTTGGAACTTTTTACGGATGTTTTTACCAATAGACAATAGATGTTCATTATTAATTTCTAAGACAAAAAAAAAAAAAAAAAAAATCGAAAAAAGCAATATTATGAAAAAAATAGTTACTCAAATTGGGTTACGAAACAAAGGTAATGTTACAAAATAATTTTTTTTAAATAACGCTGGTTCTATGTCAAGTAACACCTAAATACATGATTTTCAATGTTCTCCAACAGGAAATACTTCAGTTTGAAATTACCATCCTAAATAAGATGATATTTAAAGCGTTATACTGAAATATAATTTTAATTTATTAAACCACTTGTCATTTGTGCTCGAATGCATAAGAAGGAAAACATTAAAAGCAGTATAGTTCTTTTCAATGAAGTCTAAACAATTTTTTTTTAAAAGATATAAATTTTCAATAACAGATATCAGTTTATAAAAGTAAAGTAACAATTTACCAGAAGATCAAAAATATTACCTAAGAAAAAAGGTTACAGGATAAAGCTAAATGTTTTGCAGATTAATTCAAAACCAATGTATGGTTTTTAAATACACTGGTGTCCAAAAGTTAAGCATAATTGATAATTATGTGAACAGAGAAGGAACTGTAAATCAGAATGACGGTAAACGTGATATGCGAGTGTAAAATGGTTGTAAAATAAGGAAGCGAATCAAAAGAATGATAATAATAAATTTTATTATCCAAAGTAGCAGTTTGAAAGAAAACTGAGCATAGCAAAGATTCCCACTTTAAAGAAAAAATGAAAGAAAACACATCAAATAAAATACTGATGCTGCAGTTTAATAAGGCGTGTGGTCACCTCTGACAGCCAGGCACACTGCACAGCGATTTACCATACTTGCTATGAGATGATGAATGAGTTCTGGGCTCAAACGGTTCCAATCTTCTTGGAGAGCTCTTTTCAGTTCTGTAACGGAGCTTGGTGGGTGCGAAAGGGCTGCAATTTGTCTCCCGAGCATATCCCATACATGCTCGATAGGATTTAAATCAGGGGAGTTCGCAGGCCACGACATGCGCTGAATGTTTTCCGTTTCAAGGAAGTCATCAATCAGCACCGCTCGGTGACATGGCGCATTATCATCCATGAATATGAAGTCAGGACCGACAGCACCTCGAAACAAGCGAATATAAGGCTCAAGAACTTCGTCTCTGTATCTTTGAGCAGTCACAGACCCCGTGTCAAAGAAATGGAGGTCTGTGCGGCCGTCCATCATGATGCCTGCCCATACCATTACTCCCCTTGATGGAAAATGATGTCTTTCCGTTATGTTTCTTGGTTCAAAACGTGTTCCACGTTCTCTCCATATCGTTACCCGTCGAGAAATCACTACTCAGACTAAACCGGGACTCGTCACTGATCATTACATTGGCCCACTCTCTCACACTCCAATGTTGATGTTTCAAACTCCATTTCAAACGAGCGCGTTTATGCGCAGACGTGAGGGGAATGCAAACTGCTGGTCTTCTGGCGTACAGGCCAGCATGATTGAGTCTCTCTGTAAACAGTTTGTTTCGAAAATCGTATCCCTGTGGCGACTGTGAGCGCCGAACCCAGTGCTCTGGCAGTACTGCGCCTCTGACGCCGCGCACTTATTACCAGATATCGATCTTGGCGAGGGGTTGTGACTCTTGGTCGACCTGATACTGGTTGTAGGCAACATCTCCCGTTCTTTGCAACCTCTGCCACAGTCTTGAGATCACAGACTGGTCCACATTCAGAATTCCGAGATACTTCGGTTTGTGATCGTGAGGATTCCAGCATTCCAACGATTCTTCCGTTCGTAAACATGTCCAGTTGGTGTCTTTGTGCCATCATTCACCTTGTTTGATGGTTAACAACGTTCCTTCCCACAGCAGTTGCACGAAACTTGTCTGAACTGTCTATGCTGCTTGAATCGGCTTCTCCGCGTTCCGACATGCGCCAGTGTTTTGCGCAGGACGTAATCGGCTGAAAAGTTTTGCATAAACCCAATGTTTCTTCTTCACCCAATTAATATCCGCAAGAAATTTGGAATAATTTTACGAATATTTATTCCATGTTTTTCGCATTTTACGATTTATGCTTAACTTTTGGACACCAGTGTAGTTTTTCATGGCATACCTAAAAGTAGAGATTGTAGATTGAAATAATTTTCATACAAATTCCTGTGTTTATATAAATGAATTATTCTACATAAATATAACGGTGAATTTCTTTTGAACAGTGCAGTCAAATTTTACTCAGCTGAGATGAGAATTATGAAAAAAATTGAAGGTGAATTTGCTACCTTTGTGGATAAAGATATGGCGATGATGAAATTCTTAAAAATACTTAATCTTAATTGGCCAATTTTTGTACCCAAAATGTTTTTTTTTAAAAAAGCACATTTTTTGTGTATACACCGTAATTAAACACCATACTTAATAAAATAAGAAAATTGAAGAATTTTATTTTAAATTTTTTACACCCTTTTTAACACGCTTTTATAAGTTTCACTTGCATGTAACGGAATCTTGGAACTCGATTTTCACCCACTTAAAAAGGTCAGATTAATTCGAAAATTTGGACACTTGTCAAGGACGGATTACAATACAATAATTTCATAATTTTGTTCCAATGTCCTAATCAAGATCATCAGGAATCACGATAATCAGATTTGGCGACAATTCCAAATACCACTTCCAGATTTGGCAACTTATTGCACATACAATTTTCAGATTTGGCGACTAATTCGATATACCATTTTCAGATTTGGCGACTAATTCGATATACCATTTCCAGATTTAGCAATTAATTCCAGAATTAACGACTAAAAGAAAAAGGTGTAACACTACAGCGAGTGTTTTTAATTTAAAGCTATTTATATTCAAGTATAAAATACACTTGTGTGTGTGGTTTATAAAAATAAAACAAACAAAAAAAAGTGTTCTGTATGTGAGAAAGTGGAGGGTGGGTGGGTGTTATCAATTTTTTACTATAATATAAACATTTTTCTGAAAATGAAAATAAAAATAAAAAAGGCTCGTGATGTGAAAAAATAATTTATGTTCTAACTGCTAAGTATTTTTTATTTTTATAAAGCAATACGTTTAGAAGTGATGATACGAATTAATATTATAGCAATACGCTTAAAAGGTGAGAATACGATTGACACTTATCATACCATGTTTTTATTAACTCGCTTTCTTTAATGTCTATCCGGGTGAAATTTTGTAATTGATTTTAAACTATGTGACTTTCCGATGAGCTAGAGACTTGAACTTTGGACCACATCTCAGAAGTGGATGACAATGCATGAAAATGTGAAAAAAGAAGGAAAAAATACCGAAAAGGAGGAATTTTATACTTTTTAGTCCGTTATAAAAACATGGTACATTAAATTTTTTTCTAATTCGAACTTTTTTTCTTCTTGCCACACATTTTATTTATTTGACCTGTTCTATAAAGACGGAATCTAATGTAACGATACGGGACTCACCCGAGGCCCCGTAAACATAAAGAATAAATTCACTTCGGACCCTTTAATTAAAATCCAGCAGCCACGTAATTCTGGCTCCAAATTTCAAACTCAAGGATAAATTCAACTATGAATAAATGACAGTTTAAAAAACTAAAAAACACGCTTTTATTGTATATCGAACTAATTTTTGACGAACTCGTTTAATATTTGGAGCCAGAATTACGTGGCTGCTGAAATAAGTCTTGCTCTTCTATGGGTTTTAATTAAAGGGTCTGAAGTGTATTTATTTTCTCTGTTTACGGGCCTCGGGTGAGTCCCGTATCGTTGTATTAGATTCCGACTCAAAAGAACAGGTCAAACAAATAAAATGTGTGGTAAGAAGAAAAAAAGTTCGAATTAAAAAAAAAAATTAATGTACCATGTTTTTATAACGGACAAAAAAGTATAAAGTACCTTTTCGATTTTTTCTTCTTCTTTTTCACATTTTCATGCATTGTCATCCACTTCTGAGATATGGTCCAAATTTCAAGACTCTAGCTCATCGGAAAGTCACACAGCTTAAAATCAATTACAAAATTCCACCCGGACAGACATTAAAGAGAGTTAATAAAAACATGGTAATATTAAGTGTCAATCGTATTCTCACATTTTAAACGCATTGCTATAATGTTAATTCGTATCATCACTTCTAAACGTATTGCTTTATAAAAATTAAAAATATTTAGAAGTTAGAACATAAATTATTTTTTTCACATCACGAGCCTTTTTTTTAAATTTTCATTTTCAGAAAAATGCTTATACTACAGTAAGAAGTTGATAACATACACCCACCCTCCACTTTCTCACATACAGAACACTTTTTTGTTTGTTTTATTTTTATAAACCTCAAGTGTATTTTATACTGCATATAATTAGCTTTAAATTCAAAACACTCGCTTCTGGATTACACCTTTTTCTTTTAGTCACTAAATCTGGAATTAGTCGCCAAATCTGGAAATGGTATATGAAATTAGTCGCCAAATCTGAAAATGGTATATCGAATTAGTCGCCAAATCTGAAAATTGTATGTGCAATAAGTTGCCAAATCTGGAAGTGGTATATGGAATTGTCGCCAAATCTGATTATCGTGATTCCTGACGATCCTGATGAGGACAATGGAACAAAATTATGAAATTATTGTATTGTCATCGGTCCTTGACAAGTGTGCAAAATTTCGAATTAATCTGACCTTTTTAAGTGGGTGAAAATCGAGTTCCAAGATTCCGTTACATGCAAGTGAAACTTATAAAAGCGTGTTAAAAAGAAAAAGAAATTATAATTTTAAAATACTAAGGAACACGCTTTTATACTGAATCGAACTAAAAAGTAAAAAGATAATTCTTAATATAAGAATAAAATGATGAACGAGAAAATTAATGTCATTGAGGTAAAAGCGTGGGGTGCAATTTCGGAATTGAAAGAAGTTAGAAACTACAACAATTGATATATTTATAGAACACCCCACGATTTACCCCAATGACATAAATTTTCTCGTTAGCCATTTCGTTCTTATATTAAGAATTATTTTTTTACTTTTTAGTTCGATTCAGTATAAAAGCGTGTTTTTTTAGTTTTTTTAAATTGTAATTTATTTTTGAAGTGAAAACTTCTTTAGCGGCGTTGGACAGTTTTTGGTAGGGGAAAATCTTATGGGTTCGCGTCACCGACATGCTCTGAGTGGCGCATGCGCAGTGTGCAATTTGAGAAACTTTTTGGATGGGTGAAATCTCGTGCGTTCGCGTCACCGACATGCTTATAGCAGTATATCTGTAGCTATACAGGTGAAGATTAGTGATGTGTATATCTTATAAGTGAAATTGAATGGATTTCGCGTGAAGAGTTCAATGTGTATATATATACTGTACATTGTTGAAATTGTGTTTTGTTTGATTATTACTTGAATAATTAAATTAAAGAATCATTGTGCGGTACAATAGTGAGTACTAAATAAATATACTCATTTTTTTAAGATAAAAAATAAATAACAGAAAATTATTTCAAAAACTCGTATTTATAATGGCGTTTGAAATTTTTATATTATTTAAAATTATTTTAAATCTTTGTATTTATTCTGGCGTTTGAAAATTTTTCATTGTTTATTTTCTAATATTTAACCTCTGCAATGCGTCACGCAATCCGGATTAGTATTTCACAGTGGCTTAGACGTTTTCTTACAAGATTAATGTGTTGAAGTTTAAAATATGGTTATTAATGCAAATAAACATCATAAAAGATCAACAAGTCATCGAGAGGATCTAACGTTAGAATTGAAAAGGTTTCAAAACAATACACTACAAACGGCCACAAAAACTTTTCTCGAATTCATCTCCAACAATAAAGGATTATCGATATTTTCATTCATTTGTCAAAGTTTGCATGCGCATGCAGCTGACCTAAAAAATGATGCTGTCGTAAGAAAGTCAAATGTTCTGCTTTTCTCAGAAATTCGTATGCAAAACGAAGAACCGCTTGATATTCCGAATTTCAATTTTGTTTAAGTTATTAAAGACCCGAAGTTCCAGCAGCAGGCGTAGCTATTTATCACAATACTCAAGATACGCCACACTTCATTACTTCACATATGGACATACATACTAAATTCACTAGAAGCACTGGTGTTAATGTTTCTGATGTAGGCGAAATATGCATTGCTGCTTTCGATTCCGAGAATGGGCAATACATATTAATGGCTGCCGTTTATATTTCGCCTCGAAAATCTATGATACAGATTCAATAATTTTTATTCGAAAATTTGATGATTTATACAAAAGAAGGTTCTGAAATACTCGAAAAAATATTTGGCGAAAAATATGATAATGTACCGAGGATTTTAAGTGGAGACTTCAATATTAACTATGCAGATGATAAAAATCTACTACTAATTGAATTTCCAAATGAAACACTTAATTTAAATAAGTCCAATGATCGTAAACTCAGTTCTACAAAATATAAAACGACGATCGATGCGGTTTTTACGCGATACATAGATAAATTTGAATCAAACTTTTTCCTTTCTCACTTTAGTTACCATAAGCCTATTGTATCTTTTTTAGAAGAATATGAAACAATTGAATGTAAAAAAGTCTAAGTATTGTTGAAATTAATGATGACAATGATGCAAACAATTAAAATAATGTTAAAAATCAAGTAAGTGCATTGAAATTTAAGTAAATACAAATACTATCCATAAATAATATGATTGTATATTAATTGTTATTTCAATTGAATTGTATTTATGTTTTGTCATGATCTTGTACAGCCCATAATACATTTGAATAATAAAAAACCATATAAACATGCATTTAGTTGTTGCTCGGAGTGTCAATAGATGTGAAAACCAGATTGAAGTTGATAATTTTAATTCAAACATTATGAAATTTCAAATTTTAACACTAAAAGTTCTAAGTTTTCACTTCTATCGGCAGTCTCTATGACTGCCCTTTTTTTTTTTTTCCTTCATTTTTTAGTTCAAACTACAATAAAAGCGTGTTTTTTAGCTATTTATACCATCATTTATTCATTGTTGATTTTATCCTTGAGTTTCATATTTGAAGCTGGAATTACGTGGCTGTGGAATTAGTCTTGGCTCTTCAATGGATATTAATTAACGGGTCTGAAGTGTATTTATTATCTCCGTTTACGGGGCCTCGGACGAGTCCCGTATCGTTATATCGATTCCGTCTCTATAGAACAGGTCAAATAAATAAAAGTGTGTTAAGAAGAAAAAGTTCGAATTAAAAACATTTTTAATGTACCATGTTTTTATAACGGACTAAAAATTATAAAATTCCTCCTTTTCCGTTTTTTCTTCTTTTTTCACATTTTTATGCATTTTCATCCACTTCTGAGCAATGGTTCAAATTTCAAGTCTCTAGCTCATCGGAAAAAGTCACACAGTTTAAAATCAATAACAAAATTCCACCTGGACAGACATTAAAGAAAGCGAGTTCATAAAAACATGGTAATATTAAGTGTCAATCGTTTTTTCACCTTTTAAACGTATTCCTGTAATATTAATTCGTATCATCACTTCTAAACGTATTGCTTTATAAAAATAGAAAATATTTAGCAGTTGGAACGTAAATTATTTTTTTTCACATGCACGAGCCTTTTTTTTTTATTTTCATTTTCAGAAAAATGTTTATATTATCGAAAGAAATTGCTAACACACACCCACCCTCCACTTTCTCAGATACAGAACACTTTTTTGTCTGTTTTATTTTTGCTAACCGCAAGTGTATTTTATACTTGCATATAATTAGCTTTAAATTAAAAACACTCGCCCTAGGGTTACACCTTATTCTTTTAGATGCTAAATCTGAAATTAGTCGCCAAATCTGAAAATGGTACAGGGAATTGGTCGCCAAATTTAAAAATTGAAAATGCAATAAGTCGCCAAATCTGGAAGTGGAATATGGAATTGTCGCCAAATCTGATTATCCTTATTCCTGACGATCCTGAAAAGGACAATGGAACAAAATTATGAAATTATTGTATTGTCATCGGTCCTTGACAAGTGTGCAAAATTTCGAATGAATCCGATCTTTTTAAGTAAGTAAAAATCGAGTTCTAAAATTCCGTTACATGCAAGTGAAACTTATAAAAGCGTGTTAATTACTCACTCTCAATGATAGCGCTGATTCTGAAATACTGCCTTATCGAATTACGAACATATAAGCAGTGATTGCTCCTAATTAGTCATTCAATTGTATTAACAGATGATATTCCAATGAGGAGGGGGGGGGGAGGGAAGTCTGCGGTTTTGGCATTATTTTTCGAGTTCCCGCTTTCTGCTAGACAAAATAACACTTCTGCCCAGAGTAGATCATATTGTGAAATTAGTCAAAGACGCCACAAATCACACTGGATTTAGAAACGTGTAGATCAGGGGTCGGCAACCTTTCAGCTGTGGCGTGCCAAACCAACCTACCAACATGATTCAGCGTGCCAAGCAATAGCAAATATTTGAAACAATTTGATTCCCACGACAATACATGCAGAATTTGGAAAAATAGCGGTCAAAATACTAATTTAAATATATGTTAATTATGCGTCATTTTAAGATATTTATTGACATAAAAATAAACATAAAATACAACTATTACTTCAATTCAAATACAAATATTTAATGTGCACATAAATATGTATCTTTTTAGAATTTTAAGGGAAAACGAAAAGTATGACTGTTCTTCAATATAAATCAAAAATTAAAATTGTATATATATTATGCATTCTTAAAAATATTTATGAAACAAGAAACAAACAACATACAGTATAAGTGTTCATGCAGCAAAGTTAAATAAAAAAACTAAAATTTTACTGCGTACCTTGTCCCTGCAGAGCTCTACTTATGTCGCAATATCAGGGGTATATATAGTTCGTTACTTTCAATTTGAATCAGGATTCAAAATGTTCAGCAGTTAAACAATTTCTTAGTGGACTCAAAATATATTTCATATGAGAAAAAATTTGTTCACATAGATATGTGGAACCCAAAGAAGAAAGAAGGGCACATGCTATTTTTTTCAAGCAATTAAACTTTATGGCAATGACATCCAGCAATTTAAAATAGCTGTCGATTTACTGCTAGAGTTATCTTCCAAATTTTTCCGTAACTCCTTAAATTTTGTTTTCCATTAATCTGAAGATGTTAATTTAATAAGTTCCATTTCAAAATTATCAGTTTCCATCCACTCAAAAATTGACAAATCGAATGGGATTATTAATGGGTCCATTAAATCAGATTTGATTAGAAAAGAATATATAGGCATACAAGCTTCAAAGTCTTTGCACATCTTTTAGAAAACTCCTCCTTAAGTGCTTCAACGTAAGTTGGAAGTTCATCTTTGTCTACGGTTGATGTATTTGCAAGCGCTTTAACATTTGGGAAATATTTGTAGGTACTAGTATTAATATCACGGGAAAATAGATTTAATTTTGTAGCAAAGCCCTTCCAATATTCAAAGAGTTCAAGTATTACTTGACTTTTTCCTTGCAATCCTAAGTTTAGTTCATTGAGATGTTTAGTTATATCTGTCAGAAACATCAATTTACATAACCATTCCTTGTCTAATTCGGGAAAATGTTCTTATCCCATAAGAAAAATTTTAAAATGGTCCATGCATGACAAAAACTAATTCAAGACATTACCACGACTGAGCCAACGGACATGATTGTACAAGGGAAGATCCCCATATATTTACTTTCCATTTCTTCTAAAAGAGATTTAAATTGCCTGTGTACTAATGAAGATCGAGACACTATAAAATTAACTATTTTAACAACAATATTCATTACAGAAATTAAGTGCTAAGACGAAATTTTGGCAACTAAAATTTCCTGATGTATTATGCAATGGAAATTCAATATTTTATGTCCAATATGATTTTCAAAGAAGTTTGACAAATCCCCTTTCCTTGCCAACCATTGCAGGAGCGCCATCAGTAGTTACACAAAATATTTTATTTATATTAATATTTTTTTCTTTCAAATTGATTTATAAATGAAGAAAGAATATCCTGCCCTTTAGTTGTACCAGACAGAGAAATCATACTGCATAATTCTCCATAAATTCGATTTTTATCATAATATCGTGCAATTACTGCAAGGCGTGCATTATCATTCAAGTCGTTACTTTCATCAAGAACAATGCTAAATGCAACAGTTTCTTGTAAACCTGATTTTTTTTTGCAGTTGCATTTTCTGCCAATTGTGTTATTTTTCTTTCAACAGTTCGCGCAGAAGCAGGTATTTCTTGAATTCGGGATAATATTGTTTGCAAGTTAGGTAAATCGCTGAACAATATTTCAGCACATTTTAAAAATGTGTCCTTTATATGTTCGCCATCTGTAAAAGGTTTTCCTTTGGCTGCTAAACAATGAGCAATGACGAAACTACATTCTGTCGCTTTTGGTTTGACTCCAACTGTTTGACACAAAAATGCAATTTCCTTTTTATATCCAGAAACAGCTCTTTCTAAAAAACTTCACATTTCTCATCAGAATTCTTAAATGTGGTCTGATGTTTAGTTTGAAAATGCCTTTGTATACTTGACGTACGACATACGACGCTTTCGCGACATAGCACACATACAGCGCGATCTTTTTGTTGCATGAATCCAAATTCGTTAGTCCAAGAATCTTGGAAATCGCGAACGTCAAGCTTTCTTTTTTTAGTCGCCATTTGATCCAATATATAACTATTAACTGTCACAATAATGAAACAAACAATATATAAATTTTCACAATAAAACTAACAACCCGACAATGTGAAAGGTAACCAAAAAATCACGTCGTGCATCAAACTATATTTAACTTTCGACTGAATTCATACTCAGTATTCGTATATCGGCGTGACTAATAGAAAACATAAAAAAAATGTGCTCTAATATCTATTTCTATTAACTTAATTCACTCCAAGAGTAAAACATAAAATAATTATGACTTCTTTGGCACAACACTCAAAAAATTACATTTGTTCTTAATATTTAGTTAAAAAGGACTTCTATTATTAAGTCTGATTCACTTGCCTAATTAACCCACAGCATTTTTTCACCGAATTTATTTACAATCCAAATTAAATATGTTGATAGAATAACTATTTTTGTTTAATATATTTCGGATGGAAAACCTAAGACATTTGTTTTTTCTTTTTCCGTCGATGCCCAAACTGTTGGAGGGTTAAAGACAAACTACTTACTTTTTTATTCACAGAGCCGTAATGAAGGATTCTTAATTTTGCAAGTATTGCTCAATATTTTTTATTTGTGTTGAATATTTAATGCTAATAGTAAGTCACATTTAAACAGAAGATGTTTTCTTTTACATAAAGCACACAAACTACAAGCAAGCTGATTCAGCAGAATCGTTTTATGGCAGAGTATTGAAAGTGAAAAATAACCTTTATATAAAAATGTACGAGGGATGAAATGAGAGATAGAACGATGTAGCTTTATATATAGTATATATCTTATAATTTTGTAGAGTGGTGGCGTGCCACTGGAAATTGCTCCGCGTGCCAGATGTGGCACGCGTGCCATAGGTTGCCGACCCCTGGTGTAGATTCTTTTTCTCTCACAAGACACTTTCGATCCGATCAATTTTATGAGATATTACAAATTAATTCTATTTTTTTATTCGGAATATTCTGTTTTTATTTCAACTCCTAATTAAAGTTAAATACTGTAAGAAAATGAAATCGTTAAGATATTTTGAATTTCTTCATAATTAAAGAATTAAAGAAATTGTAAAAAAAAAAAAATAGTGATTTTAAACTTTTTAAATCTACACTATTAAAATTCGAAGGTAAACAAACGTATCTATGTATGTATGTATCTATCTATCTATGTGCGTCTATCTTCTCACGAACAGCACCACGCAGAAAGTCGCGGAAGGTACCAAAAGATCGGGAATTTTCCGGGGAAGCCGTATTGCCTATTTATATTCCGATATTGTAATTAGTTAAAAAGATATTAATTAAAAACCTTAAAACGCCGAATTGTTTTACTCCTGCCGGTTGTTTACTTGGCGGAACTTCCCTTCCGTTTCGGCCGAGCGGTAATCTTACGTTTTCCACCATATTAAAATTGTCATCCGATTTTCGGTGTCGAAATTAGACAAAAAATAATTACAGAATCGGAAAGATCATTTATTTCGCCACGACACGGTGTAATTTTTTTTGTAAAATAACGATATTTTCTATTTTTTTCGAATTTTTTAAAATAGTGTTAAAACTGATGCGTTTTTATGAAAATTATTTCTAAATCGTTGGGTATGAATTACTTTTCGTGTTATTAAATCGATATTCTACACTAATTAACTTCAAGCCTTTCTCTTTTAGATCCATTCATTTAAAAAATAAAATTCCCAAAACTTTTTTTTTAAAGAATTTTTAAAAAGTAGTCCCAATTTTTACTTCACATTGAATAACTTCGTCATTTATGTAGGTAATCTCACAAAACCTTTTTTCCGTGTGTACAGTAATATTATCCGTAACATATACGAAGATTGAAAAAATTGCTTCAAAATTACGGATTTTTATAAAAAAAATTGTGATTTTCGTAAACTTATATTTTTCTGAGAAATAAATTAAAAAGTAGTAATTTGTACATTTTTTATCTCAAAGTACGTTATTTTTGCAAATAGTTGGTGATGTTTGAGAGCATTAACGTAAAAATTATGCCCTTAAAATGAAGGTAATGATCTTAAAAATAATTTAAAATACCCGATTTTACATTTACCCAAACATTGGCGTCGAAAATTAGCTTTGCGCCAAAGACAGTTGACCTGTTTTGCCTTGCACCGCTTCTAACTCATGGGTTACACTAAAAAAATTCTGCCTTAAACAGGGGGAAATCAGTAACTTTGGCGAGTAAAAAAAAAATGCGATTGAAATTTTTTCCCCCCCGTCATTCGACGTTTTCGACCATCTTAAAATTGTCATCGAATTATCCGTGTTAAAATCAGACAAAAAATAATTACAGAATCGGAAAGATCATTTATTTCGCCACGATACGGTATAACTTTTTTTTGTAAAATAACGATATTTTCTATTTTTTCCGAATTTTTTAAAATAGTGTTAAAACTGATGCGTTTTTATGAAAATTATTTCTAAATCGTTGGGTATGAATTACTTTTCGTGTTATTAAATCGATATTCTACACTAATTAACTTCAAGCCTTTCTCTTTTAGATCCATTCATTTAAAAAATAAAATTCCCAAAACTTTTTTTTTAAGGAATTTTTAAAAAGTAGTCCCAATTTTTACTTCATGCGGAGTGATATCGTGTAGCTCGGAGTTAGAATCAACGGATTACGATTTTTTCATTTCTGCTAATTTTTCCCACGTAAATTAATTGTACTGATAAATACTTATTTTAACATGTGATCCTCTGTTATTTTAATGTACTTTTCATTTTTTTTGTTTTTGTTTAAATATACCATCCTTTAAGCAGCATATCCAAGATCACTCGATTAAATTTTTTGATTCACTCAATAGTTCTGATAATATTAATATGCAAAACCTTGAAAATTATACAGACAATATTAAGAGGAAGCCACCCAGGAGAATTCTCCTGGACTCGTACAATCCTCCATAACTTAAATTTCTCTTTTTATTTGCTAAATTCAATTCTCTTAACTATTTTGGATCCACTTTTATTTATTGCATTCATCGTTAACTGTCTTGTGGCGGAGTGCTAAGAGCTGCCGCTACACTCAAGGCTATAACTGCAGCACTGCCGTGCGCGGTCAATGCGAAGGAGGATTTCTGCCTCGCAGAAACCCGCCGGTCGCTTTTTTCATACTTGTCTTCAATTTTTTCTCCTACTGGACATTGCGTCGCCACACATCATTACACACAATAGGAAATATTCTGAAATATATTTTAATTCTCTCTTCTTCAATGATTGAATTCACTTGCTGCATCCCCACTGATCTGAAATTTACTTCATTTTCAGTGCTGCCATTATGTAAGCAAATGGTATGACACAATTAATTGCTAAATGAGCAATTTTAATCAATTTTATTAGAAAATAATTAATAAGTTAGTTTTTTATAATATACTTTTTTTCGCAGATACGTGTTTAAATAATTTAATTAACACAGAGTGGAATGAAAAACTATAAAATTAAATGTTTTTATCAAATAGTATTATTTTATTTTTGAATGTTTTTTTCAGTGAAATTTTTTAAAAATTAAAATGCATTCAATGCATTTCTGATATTCATTTAAAATATTTATCAGTATTGAAATTTTTGTTCTCTTTCATAAAATTTATAGTTTACTTTCAAATAATGCGTAATTGCATGAAACTTCCCCCCCCCCCCCGTGTCGAATATTTCAAAAAATTCTCACAATTTTACTTCAAGAATTAAAATAGTAGTGAAATTTTGTAATTTGAAAAATTTATACTTTCTGTTCTTTTTTCAGCATACAACTATTTTTAAAAATGCTACAGTTTCGTTTCCGGGAAAAAACTATCTTTCTTTAAAGAATTTTATAGAAAAAAAAAAAATTTTTTTTACAAAACAATGCTGTTTTGCATATTTTATGATTTTTTCTCATATGAATCAATATCGTTGAAGTGAGTGGGTGATTTTAAAATTCACCCTGTTTGCCTATTCGAGAATTTTTGGTGACGGACCTCGAAATTTTCAACCATTCTCAAGTGACGAGGACGACACCTGAGCTTTCACCCATCTTTAATAATTACCACACCTCACCAACGCAAGAACAAATTTCGAAAAAGGGAGTTTTTATGACATAGTTAAAGAAATCACTCACATCGCGCGCATACACACAAGTGCTATCGGCCTGAGGGAAACACGAAATTTCCATGGGGATGAAATTATTCACTCAGGCAAAGGAAAGAATTGGAAAGTGAGTGGGTGATTTTTAAATTCGCACTGTTTGCCTATTCAAGGGTTTTTGGTGACGGACCTCGAAATTTTCAACCATGCTCAAGTGACGAGGACGACACCTGAGCATTCACACATCTTTAAGAATTACCACACCACACCAACGCAAGAACAAATTCCGAAAAAGGGAGTTTTTATGACATAGTTAAAGAAATCACTCACATCGCCCGCATACACAACACACACACACACACACACACACAAGTGCTATCGGCCTGAGGGAAACACGAAATTTCCATGGGGAGGAAGTTATTCACTCGGTAAAACGAAAGAATTGGAAAGTGAGTGGGTGATTTTTAAATTCGCACTGTTTGCCTATTCGAGGGTTTTTGGTGACGGACCTCGAAATTTTCAACCATGCTCAAGTGACGAGGACGACACATGAGCTTTCACCCGTCTTTAATAATTACCACACCACACCAACGCAAGAACAAATTTCGAAAAAGGGAGTTTTTATGACATTGTTAAAAAAATCACTCACATCGCACGCACACACACACACAAGTGCTATCGGCCTGAGGGAAACACGAAATTTCCATGAGGGTGAAGTTATTCACTCGGTAAAAGCCCGTGCAACGCCGGGCTAAGCGGAGAGGAAAGAAACAAAGAAATCAAAGTAATTTCGGAAAATAATATTAGAAGTGCTGAATTTGTGAAGTTGAGTGAATATTAACGTCCCACTGTTTAGCAACACGAGGCCTTTTAAGGACGGTCCGCGTAATTTTGAACCATGGTCAAGTGACGCGGACGACACCTGAGCTGGCACCCCCCTCTCCTAACTACCACACCACACCAACGGGAGGACGTTTGAGCTCTCGATTTATTTTACGTGCATCCCACCCCTACACGGTGGGTCTTCAGTGGTACTAGGATCGAGAATTTGTGAAGAGAAGGGAAAATTTTAAGCAACAAAGCCATGACACGCACTCACGGGTCATGCACTCACATCGTACGCGTGAAACCCCACAAGAAAGTGTTGGCGTTAGAATAAAAGGAGGAAATTAACATGGGGATTAAGTTATACCCTTGGTATAAGCCCGTGCAACGCCGGGCCATGAAAGCTAGTATTATAAATAAATTCAGTGATATGTAACTAAAAAAATTCTAAAATATGTTAATGAATGCTTAAATTATTTCATGTTTGGTATATTTTAAAGAAAACTGAATAAATAAATCATTTTTCCCTTTTAAAAATTATTAAAATTTTCGGTACTTCTCCGTTTTACTGGCGCATATCTCGCCAAGTTGATGTTATTGGCAATAACACACAACATATTCATAAAAAATATTAATAAATATTAGTTTTCATTGATTTTTCATACATTTTTGACATATTATGAAAAAGAAGTTGGTATTTACGTATTATCGCAACCATGTCAACTTTCAAGATAATTCGCCAAGTTTGCAACCCTGATTTTGCATGTGTCATACGCGCTGATTCCACAAACATGTGCTTCGTTTCATTTTATGTCGCCAATGTAGTTGCGATAATACGTAACTTCTAAGGAGTTACTGACAAGAAAAGACCATGACTTGCTTTGTAAATGTGATGGTAAAAGGTTCCTAAGGGGAATATTTCTTTGTGGCGGCGAAACGGAAAAGTACCAAATTTCCAATTTATTTGACTAATGAATCTTTGATAATCATTTGTAAAGATGATTACAGTGAATTTTTCCGATTAATTTTTAGAGGATTATTGGAAAATGTTACTTAAAAAACAAATCCAAGACAATAAATATCTGTTAAATCATTAATCATCTGAAATTTCTTTTTAATATTTCATGTTATTTAAGTGCTTGTCAGTCAAATTAGAAATTGTAGATATGAGTACGCCTTACTCATCAATAGAAACCGTAGCAAGTTTTAAGAATTAAGTTGTGAAAATAATTTTTTACTACGAAATTTAAGACATAAAAATGGTGTTTGGTTTTTTGCTATTCCCCTCAACTAAAAAGACGCGAATCACGATATTCAATTTCTCCTTTAATTCTATATACTTTTAAATTCCATCATTAATTTTACATTACATATTTTGCTTTATTTATTCCGTACAAGGAAAGAAAAACTTTATTAAAGAATTCTTGGAAAACTTGCTAGACAAACCGTTTAGCAGAGGCAAATATTTCAATTTGTTGTAAATTTTGCAGTAGTCTGACAACTGAATTTTTTTTTACAGATTGCTTCAATAAATAAAGTTAGTTTTTAATGATTAATTTTTTGATAAATAATCAATGAGCAAAAATTTATTAATTCCTTATACATATGTAAAAGAGTTCAATTAATTTCATCAGTATGGATTTCTTTTTTCTTTAAAAAAGCATTTTATTTTAATCCTGAAAACTTAACTCTTTATACTATAACGCAGGGGTCGGCAACCTAAGGCACGCGTGCCACATGTGGCACCCAGACAATTCTCAGTGGCACTCTGCAAAACTCTATAATTTGTCATGGAAGTTGACAAATTTGTAATGGACCTTAGTTGACAAACATCTTCAGAATTATGGACATTTACGGAACTACGAAAAAATCTGAAAGATAAATTTACAGTTAATTTTTGTAAATTACTGAATGTCACTGCTGAAAATAATTAAGTGTTTGAAGAGAGAAAACTGTATGGCCTCTTCTTTCCGCTTTTGGTTCTATATATCTAAGTACAATCTTTAATCTTTCTTCATATGAAAAAATATTTCGAGACCGCAAAAAAATTGTTTAACAATTGAATGCTCAGAATCGTGTCGAATTGAAAAAGTCACAAATTATTCCTCTGACTTGGCGATAAAAAAGTCAAGCGGTGCAAGCACTAGGTTCGCATTAAAAATTTTATACTTAACTATAATGAAGGGAAATACTTGTATCTTACGTTGTATATTTCTTATTTTAATAAATATGTTCAAAAATACATAATATATTAATTTTAATTTTTTTTATATTTTTGTTGAGGAAATAAAAATATTTTATACCGTTTATTTTTATTTTGTGAAAGATTTTTAAATGGTGCAAAATTAATATACAACTGTATTATTGACCTTTATTCCTCAATTCTGCATGCATTATCGTGGGAATTGAATTGTTTCAAAATGTCCTACTGTGTAGCACGCTGAATCATATTGATAGATTGGTTTGGCACGCCACTGCTAAAAGGTTGTCGACCCCTGCTATAACACATTATAAAAAATACATATCATGAGTCGTATTAAATATATATGTCTCGTAATTATTCTCTTTTAAATTCAGAAATGAAATGCTAGGCATTTTTTAAAGTAATATCTCTTAAAATGATTGAGGGGGGGGGGGAGGAAAGAAAAAAATTACTTAAAAAATTTCTGAGCCGGAGAAACATAAAAGGACCTAGCTTTAGAATGTGGGTAGGGAATCGCCTTTCTTCATTTTAAATCAGAGTTAAGTATTACTATTGGGTTGTTCGGAAAGTAATTTCTCTCGCTTTTTCCCGACATAGGGTTTAATTGTATTTTTTCACACCTCACTTCACACTTCAGTCGCATAATCATTATATGTTTTGAGAGCAGGGATGT